>WEKX01029500.1:0-111870 GCA_013390025.1 Pitta sordida
ATAAAATAGTACAGTTTTCTCTCTGAGTAGCAGTTCAGATTCCATATTTCCCCATAGCATTTTGCCCTACAGAAGTCAAAATCAAAACATCCAATCTTATTCTCTCCCCAGAGGGCAATTTTTAAGCTGATGATTTATATATTACAAGACTCTTCTCATTCCAAAAGGATATTTAAAGTGTTAGGTCTGATCTATTAAGCTTAGGCATATTTTAGCCCAAGCTTCATTTTAATATTCTTCAGGGTCCCCTTTATTACAGTAATCCTGATTACTGTCAGTTTGAGGCATAGCAGGTTGACTAGAGAAGCAGCACCTCTTTGTGAGAGTGTTGTAGACTGTAAATAAAAAAGTGTATCTTCATTCATCTTGTATTTCCTTTTGTTTATAACATCTCCTAAGGATAAACAGAATGTATCATCCTCCAGCAAAACATTGCATCCTCCCTCCAACTACTTTCTTTTCTTATTTCGTTTAATAAAATGTTGTTGTGCTTTAACCCAGCAGGCCGCTAAACACCACCCAGTCACTCATCCACTCCCTGCCCCATACTGGGATGGGGAGAAAAAACAGAAGAGAAGTGAGACAACTTGCAGTTTGAGATAAAGACGGTTGAATAAAAAGTCAAGCAAAAGCCAGATGTGCAAGTGTATTGGGTCTGTCTGAGCCCATAGCAGTCCTCGCAATGCTGTGCTTTAGAAAGGGGTTGACAACACCCAAGTGTTTTGACTACAGCTGGGCATACTGTCCCTTCGTCCTGGCTGAGGACAAGATTCTGGGAGTGCACACGAGCAGGTCAGCTGACCCGGACTGACCAAAAGGATGTTCCATACCATGACATATGTTCAGATATAAAAGCTGAGGAAGGGAGCAAGGATGGGAGGGCATTCATTGCTCTCAGTGGCTGCCTTCTAAGACATGTAGGAGCCCTACTTCCCTGAATGTCGACACCTTTGCTAATGGGAGAGATGAGTTCTTTTGCTTGGCTTCTGCACAGGCTTTTACTTGGCTTTATTTGTGCCTATATTAAACTGCCTTGTTCGAACCCACCCTTTGTATATCATCTTCTTATTTGGGTCTGTGCAACCGTTCAGGTCCCTGGCATCCAGCCAGGGTGAAACCCATTACAGCAAGCAAAGCAGAACAAGAAATTCACTCACCACTTCCCATGGGCAGGCAGGTGTTCAGCCATCCCCAAGATAGCAGGGCTCCATCATGCATAACAGGGACTTGGGAAGACAAACACCATCACCCTGAACCTTTTCCCATCTTCCTCCTCCTCCCCACAGCTTTATACGCCAAGCATGAGGACAAATGATGTGGAATAACCCTGGGGTCAGTTGAGGTCACCTGTTCTGACTGTGTTCCATCCCAACTCCTTGTGCACCCCCAGCCTACTGTCTGCTGGCGTGGGGTGAGAAGTAGAAAAGGTTTTGGCTCTAATGGCTGCATCTGGAACAGAACATTCTTACACTATCAACGCTGTTTCCAGCACAAATCCAAAACCAGTTACTGTAACGAAAATTCCACCAGCCAAAACCAGCACAATTATTAATACGGGTGAAACAAGAACCTAGAAAAATAAAATCCCCTTTGTTTTCAGAGCTGCATGTTCATGTAAGCCAGCACGTAAGCAAATCTTGGCAAGACCCTGTAGTACAGGCAGACTGTTCAAATGCATTGAACAGTAGATATTGGCAATTGTGGAATACATGACCCCTTTTTCCTAAGTGTTCGGCTTATTATCCCCACTTGTATGATATTTATATTGTTCTTATAAACACATCTGAAGCACATGACATATTTAGTTTGCTTAACTTCTCTGTAGTCATACAAGTAAGGCATTCCTAGTTGTAAGCAGAGGAACAGACATGCACAGCCTGAGGTCCAGTGCTTCAAGAGACATGCTAAATAGCTTTGTTATAGCAGAGATGTGACAGGAGAATTTTCATCTAGGTGTCATATGTACTAGATGGGTGCCTCAAAAACTGTGTCACTCCTCCTTCCTGCCCTGCTGCCATGCCTGTGCATCTGAATGCCAGCACAAATTGCTTCCTGAGGCCAAGCAACTGGAAGCAGACACACCAGGTCCAACCAGGTCATAGGACAGCGGGGGTATCATGGTGGCAGAATGCTGCCAGCAAACGTGTCCTGCACTGAGATGCATTTCATTTCAGTGTTCTCACAAAAGCTCTACCTTACATGGCCTGTAACATTCTCATATGTGTCCCAGCAAGCATCCCACAGGTCACACTGTAGATACAAGAGGTATTGGAGCTGCAAAGTACAGACAAATGGGCCTCTTGCATCTTTTACTTGGAAAATGAGGCTGATGAGTGTAGTTGTGGATGTCCTCATCTGTGGCACCAATTCTCTTCTAATATCGGATTTTACAGAACTTAGCAAAAGTGAGGCTCCAGCTGCATATCTACTACCTTGGAAACAATAAAATAAATTTCTTGTGATAAACTGAACAAGCCCTTTGAAGAGCAGGTGAGGGAGCTGGTGTTGTTTAGCCTGGAGAAGAGGAGGCTCAGGGGAGACCTTATTGTTCCCTACAACTCCTGAAGGGTAGCTGTAGCCAGGTGGGGGTCAGTGTCTTCTACCAGGCAAACAGTGATGGAACAAGAGGACACAGTCTCAAGCTGTGCCTGGAGAACAGGCTGGATATTAGGAAAAAATTCCTCACTGAAAGAACTTCTTCTAAGTGTTTAAAAAAAGACTGCATGTGGCACTTGGTGCCATGGTTTCATTGATGAGATGGTGTTAGGTGATAGGTTGGATTTGATGATCTCAGAGGTCTTTTCCAACCTAGTTAGTTCTGTGATTCTGTGGCAAATAGATATATAAGCCTTAAAACAGAAACACCACAAACAGGAGATACACTTTTAGACCTCACTAACCTTAATTAAGAATGAGTCCCTCTGATGTCCACTCACAAGTGACATGGGTAACAAAGCAAGCCTTGTACACATTTCCACTCTGAGGAAAACTTCTAACTACACAAACATGTTATAAAGGTCATGGAGTAGCTGCTTGGTCTCTGCCATTTTTTACCTAGTGTAGGGTTCCTGTTAGCATATGCTCTGTATAAAACAGCACTGAGAAAAAACAGGAGTTTTGGAATATATGAAATTACTATATATATGGTATTGCTGTGAACAAAATGGCCTTGGCAGATATAATCTAGCACACTATTGGACTGCTTTCAGTTTATATTTACATAGAAAGAAATTAGGGAGCACTAACAAATGACTACTTACCACAGCCTTAGTACACTAATCGGCAATTTATATATACATACATCAGAGTCACTCCAAAATTCAAATTTACAAGCTCAGGCTCATGTAAATGATGTTAGCTTCACAATGGACGCATAGAACATAGCGTAGCAATGATGGGATGACAAGACCAGGATGACAAGTCTGCATGTCGAAATTGCACTACAGGCTTGATCTAAAATCCCTTTAAGTTGGAAACAAATATTCTGATGGTGACTTTAAGTTGGGATTTTTCCAAGAAGTAATGTCCCAAATCTCTCAGTTTTGCTAAAAAAAAAGTTTATTACTCAGTTGTATAGTTTCAAAAGATTAGAAAGAGGTGACTGATTCTGGCTGTAGACAATTTTTCCTTTCCTATGAAAGAACTGATCCATTTTTTTTCCTAGTTCTCTGGCTTGGAGCAGGAGAGCCAAAGTATTTATCCAAGTAATAGGAACGGATTACACATGTAGATGGATTTACAAAACGTCAATCCAGGCAGGCTACTGAAATTAAAAGAACCTAATGCATGGGGAGTGATATATTTTACAATACGGAAAATGTCAAGCTGTGGAAAAACTATTCCAGAACATAGCAGCAAGTTAAGTACAGAGTTCACTTCTCTTGTCACTTGATCCTCTCCTTAGAATTAAAAGCTGAACTTACCATTTTGAAACATGTAGAGTAGCAGCTATAAAAATCCACCATGAGAACATTTGTATTTGGGGATTTTTCTGCCTTTACAGAAGTTTAAGGAATTGTCAGAAGTCAGAGAATTAAACATCCCTGCTGTGCCACTTGTGTGAAAGCCATTCTGTGGAATGCTGTAGGTGTACTTACTCTTCACAATTATTGAGACAGGGCCAAAAATAAAGAAAACTAAGTTCAAAAAAAAAAAAAGGAGTACGACAGCAAAAAAGACTTTTTTCAATATGGATTCGTTAGGCCTCAATGATAAGACCAATATACATTTTTAACAGAAAAGCAAGGACGTTCTGCTCAAGAAACAAGCCAGATTCAAACATCTTTCCAATAATCACTAACACAATTAATTTTGACATGACAAAGCAGGTGTGGTAGATGGTCCATTGTTAGGTTAAACCTAGTCTTAGAGAAGACTTTTTTTTCTTTTTGCAAAACAAAGAAGAGACACTGGTAGATCTCCAAATAGGTTTTAATGAAAAACAGAACCATTCTCATCACAGAAGTACACATATACCAGCTGCCCCTCCCTGGCTATCTATTATTGCTTCTGTCTTCATAGGTGACAGGTGCCTTCTTCAGGCAGATGCCAATTCACTATAATTCCATGGCAGGGGCCAAGTTCATGAAGCCGAGTAGGAGCACAGCTCTCGTTTAAATGCTAGAGCTGTGTGAAATGCAGTGGTTCTGTTTAGGAGACTATCAGAACTTACTCCATACCAGCTTGTAAATTCTAACTGTTAATGCACACGGAATTATCTTGCATTTGGAATACATTAGAAGAAAGATCTGTCAGGATAACATCATCAAAATCCTAATGTAAAATAGTATTTTAATGAATCTGTCTTGATTAAAAAAGTAACCATCTACCTCCCTGCACAGAACATATATCAGAGGTTGATGCTAGAAGTAAAAGAACTATTGAATTACATTCAGATGTATTTCCTTACTGCAGTTTGCTACTCGAAAAGACAGCTGCCTCCAGGTCCTTCCTTAACAGAAAGGTTTATATGCCACCATTAAAACCCCATTCGTTGTGGCATACCATTCCCTCTGGATGTTTACAAAGCGAAAGTGAATGAACATGTTCCTCTGTACAGAAAACATGTTAAGCACATAATTTCACAATCTCTGAGTTACCTAATTGTCATCTCTCCTCTACACTATAGGTACTTGCTCATGAATTTTCTGCTATGATTTTCATTGTCAGTATTAATCGGTCATAAAACTCTGGCCTGTATAGCTCACTCTTTTAAACAGAGTTCACAATTGTAATCACAGCTGTACATCACATTTAGTGCAAACAGTCTGCTTGTGTACAGCTGCATGAAAACTCATGCAATGTTTTTCTGCAGATACTTTTAGACCAAAAAAGCTCCTGTAAGTCCTAATTAAAAACCTAATCAGAAGTAAATCAAGTGAATAATAAATATTTCCCATGGTATTCTATTATTATTTGGAAGAAATTAACTCAAGGTTGCTCCAACAACATAATTAATGGAAAAGAAAGTCATAGAAGTTCAGCAGACAATTTTATTTCTTTGAGTACAAGCAAAGGCACCTCGTGAAGGATCAGGCCCAAGTATACGCAGACTTGAAGAAAAGCCATCCCAAATCCCTACACCTTTCAACTTGGGGCTCACATCATATCTCTTGGACAAACACCTAAATAAATTACCAATAAGAACTTATGAAAGCAGATTCAAAGCCTCTCCAGCATTATTGCTGGCACAGGGCAGGTCCTAAGAAACAAGCCCCTGGTAGAAGGAGGACAACTGTCTGTTTTCGTTTAGGCTACACAAGTTTTTTCTATGTAGTTGAGGCCTCTGCTGGTGCCATAGAACAACATGCCTGAACATTAGAAAACCCAAAGGAAAATTATTATGCCACAAGATCTTAACCTCTTCAGACCCGAGACTAGCCTAGAAAGACCGCAAAGAGCAGAAGGGTTTAACACCTACAGGGAAAATAGATTTTGTCACCAAAGTAAATGACCACTAAAATCTGGGTTTGGGTGGACCCTTAGGTATCTTGTTTCCCTATCAAAGCAAAGTTAATAGCAAAGACTTGAAAGGAACCAAATTACAACAGTGTAGACTTGACACATCTAAGACATGGGCGAAGCACAAATGGAATGAGAGTTCCGATATGGGAAAAGCAGAATTATTAGCACAATCTAACCTGTCTGAGGACAGAATGTCTCTTCTCAGACAGCAACAAACAATGGTCTTTAATAGCAAATTATATTTTACAAGCTATTATATGCTATTTAAAAAAAATACTAAAGCCTAGAGGAACCCATTTAGAAAATTCATCTGCAGCAATCTACATTTCCAATATAATCTAAGAACCAATATTCACGCCTTCAGGAGGAAGTCAGCCTATCAGAGTATAATCTGATGTTGTGTTGGTTTCTGGCATGCTGGAACATGCCATTTCTGGACCCTTCATGTAAAGGTCTGGGTTTGGAGTTCACTCTGAGGTTACAGCCTAGTTAGAAATAGGTAATTACATGGGCTTCCAGCTCATGCCTGCTATGACAATGCATTAGATTTCTTTTTTTCCACTACTGCCCTACACGCTCATTGTGTGGGCAGAATTTGGACTCCATGCTAAAGACACGCAACTAAACAGTACAGTATATTCTTTTCTTATGTAGCTTTATTTAACCTAAAGTTTTAGAAAGGAAAATTACAAGCCACTGAAATAATTCACACGCTTTCTGCTCTGAGTAATTCCACATGAGCAACACAATCTGCATCCAGGTTATTGGACATTTAAGGACAGGGCCATTAACTGAATAACTGCTACCTAGTGAGTCTGTAGGTTAAAAAAAATATCCAGACTCAAAGGTTGACACTAGAGCTCAAGTGCTTCTAGTAATTCTACCCTTGAGCAAGCTTTCAAAATTAAAATTGAATGAATTTACAACATGTCTTTATTCCTAGACCTTCTGGAGTGTATACTTGACTGCCTACAGAGACAGCTTCAATCATACTCAGCATTAAGTTGAATTAGTGTTCCAAAGTGTGTATTCCTCTCCTCCTTTTAGCAGGTGTTTAGGCACAAGGTCAAAAATTAAGATGAGCTACATTCTGCTTGCGAGTCCCTCATCTCCCTATTAAGGGCAAACCTTGAGTTTTATGGCTGCAAATCTTGTGTCAATCAGATATTAACTTAATTTATTAGGGGAAACAGTGAATGATATGTTTAAAATAATGTATAGTCAACTTACCCTGACAATGCCCTATCTACTTACTGTAAACAAACCTGTTCCAGTCAGTACCTCTGCACTGGAAGTCCATTTTTCCCTCTGGGATCACTTAAGATGTGGTTATCTTTTGTATGTCTCATCCCTGTGATCAAAAATTGCCATTCTTTTCTCCTAGAAAATCTCCCTCCGCATTCTATTCCAAGGTGGCACCCCTCAAGCCTCTCGTTTCTTCTCTGCATCCTTGGGGAAATATTGTAGTTCTCCAGTCTTTAGAAGCTTGATTCATTTGCTTACACGAGACTCGGGTAAAAATTAAGAACTTGCAAAAGAGAAAGAATAAATGTAACCCCTAATGCAAGACATGGAAGCAGAGCTTGTGTCCTTTCTAACACTAGGGACAGCTACGTTTCCATGTAGATCACAGGTCTGATTCTAGGATTTGTTACCAGTAAACG
Source organism: Pitta sordida (assembly GCA_013390025.1). Taxonomy (NCBI): domain Eukaryota; kingdom Metazoa; phylum Chordata; class Aves; order Passeriformes; family Pittidae; genus Pitta; species Pitta sordida. The sequence goes on from WEKX01029500.1 coordinate 7,629, forward strand.
TCAAAAATACTATTTCTATTTCTGGAGCTCTTCACAGGTTCACAGGTTATTCTGAGTTGGAAGGGGCCCACAGGATCATCTAGTCCGACTCCCAAGCGAACGCCCACCCAGGGATCAGGATCACAAGTGTGGAACCACGAGCACCATGCTCCATCTCCCTAACAGTTCATCAAGCTGGACAAGACATTGTTTGTAGAAACCCTATCTTACTCTTTTAACAAGAAGTCAATGAAGATCATCAGGCAAACAGTTAAGTCTAAGCACTAGAAATAGTCGGTTAGTCTTGAAAATAGTTGTTGTGATAAATACATATTTCCATTTATTGTGCTTCCACTTCAAGGAAATGATAAAAACCAAGTAATGCACAGTAACATGCACAAGAATTATTGTAAATTTCACTACCTTTCCAGCTGCCTTTACCTGTAACACCCATGAACTTTTGTCTTAAATGTCCTTTCATTTGAGGGCTTGGAATTTATAGACCAAAATTTTGATAGCCATGATTACTTAACATTTAGGACTAGGAATAAAAGTGCTAAACAGATCCACAAATACACATGAACCATTCTCACTGTCATGTGAATATGTTGTATTTCAACACTTCATTACAACACATCAAGTTGGGGCTGGTTTTCAGTCATCCTACTCTGCTATTTCAAACAGTTCAGCATTTTGGACACTGTTTAGAGGGGTCTGCAATGAGATTGCTCAGCCATTACTTTCTGATATAGATCCTGCTTTGACATGTAAAATCATTTATCAGCACACTAAAACTAGCTCAACTAACAGTTTTTCAACAGAACAATAAACCTCTGCACAAGGATACCACCAATATGCTCATTATTTTGACTGTTCTCCAGAGCACAGGTGTCATCAAATCAGAAATACATTTGTCAATCTAGATCTTAGTCAATTCAAACTCAAAATAGTTTTATTGGTGGAATGGACATTTAAAGTAGCCCATGTTTATGTACTACACTAGGATCAGTTTATTTAAGCATTTCAGATGTGATGTGTTAATAAGCTGGAGTAAACTTGTACAATTCTGCTAGGAAGCTGGCTAAAAGAAATGAATTTTCTGAAATTAAGATTATTACTTTTAAACATTTAGTGCAAAGGACTGATAAAACATGAAGAATTCTTACATTTGCAGTCTTTTGAAAACCTTGAAGCAAACTGTTTGTATATGTATTACAAAAATTGTATTTTAAACCTTTCCAGAAGTTTAGCTCTGAGGAGTATTAAGGGTGTCTTCTAATTTAATTAGATCGTTAAGTATATTAAAAATGGCAAATTCTCCATGGGCAGAACTCACAAAAAACATGCCTTACTGTAGCCTACATGGAACTATGCTCCATCCCACATGGAACCAGTGCTCTGACATTTTGTGGAAGAACTTTCTGAGGCTGTATTAACCTTATTACTACAACTGCAAGTTCACAAAGTAGTTCACATTACTTCAGGTAACCCCAGTACCACATCAAAACTTGGAGGTAGATCTTAAACATGTTAGTGTGCCAGCAACTTATATATTCATTTCTTACGTTCACTTCTAATGTGTGAGACCAGCAGAGCTAGTGCAACTGTGACAGATGATCTAAAATTTTGTACATTATCCAGAGTGCAAGTTATGAATGATCCTAACATATAACACCAAATAAAAGGAACTACATATTCAAAGTACATATTCCATCAGGCATTACCAAAGCAAGTTGTATCCCTTCAACTGTTCACTCATGTTTCAGTAAAACAGACAAAACCTCCATCCTTTGTTAATTAAATCAGAAAATATTCAACAGGAATATACACAGCCATCTGCTGTTATTTTTTGTCAATGCTTTCTCAGTCACTTGGTTCCACTTCCACTGAGAATCATTTGACACCTTAATTTTCAAGATCTGTTTGTGTGTTTCTGAATTTCTAGAACACTAAGGATTAGGTAACATGAACAGCAGAGTTCCTAAAAAGAATTTAGGAACACTGAAGATTCATAGTTAAACACTGAATAGATATTTCTTCGTTATGAGAAGGTCTTGATGTCATTTCTATCCGTTTGTCATTAAAGATTATTCTAAACTCTGTCCAAATTTTCTATTCCTGGAAAGCAACTGCAGCAGAAAAACATACTAACAATTTTTGTTTTAAAACTACATTCTGCTTTTCAAATATAGACAGCCTTATTGTCAAGTAAGATCAGAGCTGAAAAGTCTAATTTCCTCACAATACTAGTTGGTCAAGACTGTCAAAAAATTTCATTTAATCACCTCCACAAAACATGTGCCATGGTGACCCTCTCCCAAGGGCTGGGGAATGAGGTTGTCAGTCAGTGACTAGATATGTGGTTACAGCAGCTGGACTAAACCAGATATCCTTTGCCAGCTGGGCTCCTGGGACTCACTTTGAAGCAGCAACAGTACTACTACTAAGTTTGAATGAATGTAATATTCCTATTTGGATAAAGCCTGTTAAATAAGTTTTCATGTCCAAAGTGGCATGTTGTACATTTCCTGATTGTTCAGCAGGAAATGGGTTGACAAGTTATAGGAAAACAAACAAAAATTATTAGCTGTATATTTTACATTTTTTATTAAGGATATAGAACATGGGGAATGAGCAGTAACAGTCATATTGTCTTAACTGAATTTCTACACTAACAACTTTTGACACCAAATTATCCAAGTTGACCCTTCAGGAAGCAATGAGCAGCTTTATATCAAATCAACAAAAACTGCTCAGACAAACTGGTGACAAAGCATAATCAATCTCATTTGGATCCCACAAATATGATGCAGAGGTGTTGGGGACAAACTTCTTTTATGGTGTGCCATAACAGCAGATTAATAACTGGAGTTGCAGGAGCTGAAAGCCTAGTAACCCAAGCTAGAAATTTCAATATCCTTCCTATACAGGAGAGAGAGAGAAATGGAGCAACAGAACTACTAATAAAACCCACTAAAAGAGTTTCATAACTATTTTAACATAATAGTTTCATTAACATAGCAAGAGTCCCTGCATATGCTAATTGTTCCATGGTAAATAAAAACATTTATTTTCTAATATGAAGATATCTTATAAGAGAGCTGTGTTTACCACCTGGTAGCGCCAGAAGGTTTTAATGTACTCCTTGTCAATGAACAGTTACAACCAATACAACTCAAAAGTGAACAGAGACATGGTGTTTTTCAAAGGTTTTAAGTCTAATACAAGTCAGTAAGACAGGGGCAACTCAAACATTTGTTTCGCCACTGAAAAAGTCTTTAAATATTTTAATGAGAAGACAGGATATTTTGAAGAAAATATTTTGTTATAAACTAAAGGAAAATTGGAAATAAGACATTCAAAAAAGTCAAAAACCTATGTCCTTATTTTCATGGTAAAATACTGGCTACTGCTAAGAACGAAGAAGAGTCAATTCACAATATTTCCTGAGTAGATGTTTCTCCGTTTTATCTAATTTACTTTGTATTCATCTGTATTGACCAGTCTATTAGAGCCCCTTCATCTGGAGGGATGCACAAACTATCATCATCTTGTTCAAAACCCCTTTGAAACCTCCAGTGATCTTCATGTCCAGGTGTCAGAATCAAAGTGCTTGTCAGTAAAATGGCATATCTCATTAAGGTTTAGGGCTTGATCTCACACCTAGGAGAAGGTTAACAAAGCTTTGGGAGAAGGATGTACCGCTGGGAGTGGGCACATTTATGGGTCACAAGGACATTTGGTACAACTCCTAAGATAAGGGAGAAACTAACAAAGCCAGTCCAGCATCTGTGCTGAAATCAGCTCCAGGTGGATAAAAGGTAATCCTGGCAGGGCAAGCAAACAACCACAGACTTATGGCCCACTGACCCAAAAGAATGAAGAGACTGAGAAAGCGGATTAAGCAAGTGAATCATTTAACCAACAGAAGATAGGATACTAATGAGCAAGATAACTATGTAACTTGTAGCCAATGAAGGTTAATGCCTTAGTTAGCTAAAATGCATAAATACTTAAAAATTTCAATAATTGTTGTGCTGGCTTTGTCATCCAGCACCACTTTCTGCACAGAGCTGTAAATAATACAAATACTTCAGCTCTGAGGATTGGTTTCTTGCTCATTGGATGAAATAAGTTGTTTTGGGACAACAATTTTCCAGGTGGGAGTTTACAAACAAGCACTTGGGGAAGTTCGTAGCCAGTACAAAAAAAAGAAAAGCAAGCAACAGCCATCTGGACAGTCGCAGCCACCACACATCAGTTGGCCACATCACAGAAGGCGGTACTTTTTGCAACCACCATACACAAATGACTTCTACTTTACACATTTGCAGAGCTACAAAGGCTACTAACCCTGGTCACAATAGCCTTGATATTGTGTATACTCAACTCAGCTGGGATCAAATTAAAGGGACAAAAACAGCAATGCAAATAAACTCCTCTCTAACATTTTGGCTTTTTTTTTTCCAGGTCAGGTTCCACAACTCAGTACAGCTTCTGCTTTGCAGAGGGTCACCCACATGCAGAGAAATGTAATGCTGAGCACAAGCTTTAGAAAAAGATTTACATGTCATGAACAGACGTCTGTATCAGGTGTAAACTGCAGTTTATGTTAACCAGTAATAGAAGTAAAGAAAAAAGTCAAAGTGAAGACTCTTTCGCCCAGGACAGTCTTATATAGAAATTCACCAAAAAGTCCAAGAAGAGAATTAAAAATTAAACCTCACCATTGAAGACTGAGGCAAAAGAATAAATGTTTAAACAGTTCACCATCACATCACTTCAGTCAATACAAGTCAAGGAAAATTTAGTTGAAATGAGTACAAATATAATGCAATGAAGTCTAGATCTTAGTGTAAATTACTGTAAACAACTGTCACAAAGTCAGCTTTTGCACTGATAAGTGATTGCTGCAAAGCAATAGCCAACTTTAGCAGTCATTTAACACATTCAGTTTTCTGCCTGCCATTCTTTAAATGGACACTTTCCCACTCTACCTGCCATTTAGAAAAAGGGTTTTTTATAAAAGAGTCTCTGCTGTGCTTATGTACCATCTATCTTCCAAATGCTGTCTGGAAACATATTGTTCCCTCTTTCCTTAAAAGTCTTAATTTCTCTCTCCTTGCTAACATTTAACTTTATATCTGTATTATCTAACCACACAAAGACATGAAGATATCATTTCCACAAAAGAGGCTATAAAAATAAAGTGGCAAAACACTACATCACACTATATCACTGTCAGGGCTCTTATCTGAAGTTCTAGTGAATTATTTGTTCCCCAAGACAAATAATAAAACAACTGTGAATTATTCTTTATTTCCAGTTCAGGCTGGTGTGGTTGTGCCCAAAAAAAGCCCAGCTTACTGCTTCACTGTTCTATCTGCACCACAAAAGATAATTTTTTATGGTCTTCTGGGGAAGACATTGAACTGACACTCAACAAAAGCAGCATTTGCTTTCCTCCTCTGTCCTCTATTTAGTGTTATTTACTACTTCTGCAAGGTAAGCCTACCATCTACTTTATTTGCAGCTCTTGGGAAAAAGTTCTATCCATCATGAAGACATTTCTCTTGCAACTAAGATCATTACAAATAACCTCCATTTGACCCAGGAAAACCTCGGTAAGATGTAAAGATTTGGTAGCAGGTTCTTTGAATGTATTCCCACAATTTAATCAATACTTCTTAATACAAAATTAAAAAATAGTTTACGTTATTACACCTTATTCCTTAATTCTTTCTGTGATTTTTCTCCCTATGTTGGGTCTATTTTCATGCATTCACAACTCCACATCGACCATACTTGTTTAGCTCATGTCTCAGACATTGCCTCTACTTGCCATGAAATGCTCCTGTCCACAAAAAAAAAAAATTAGACTGTTTATAATTTTAAAGGAATTAAAAAGAAACTCAACATAGAGTAGAATTGGATAGTCACAGCTTAGAAAGCTTCAGGCTCTTCAGTGCTCACTGACCAAGATTAATTCCAGTGATCTAAGGATTTCCAAAGGAGGGCACCACAACTAATTTTTGTTGACTGACCAGTTACTAGACAGTTAGGTCTAGATATCCTGTTGTAGGGTGACAGACTGTTGCCTTTTGAACATCCACTTGCACCCCAAGAAGCCTCAGCTGTACTGTGAGGCACAGGGTTTAAAAGCCTGGCTCACAAGCACCGTTGGGCATTGAAAGAACACATAGCAATACTATAAATGGGAGCCTGGGTCTAAAGTACAGTAATAGAAGTAGATGCATAACCGTTTATATTTTGAGTGGTAATTCATATTATGAAGTATCCTACCTTAATATATTGGTTGTGATATTTTCAATTCATTATTTAATTGTTCTTCTTGATCTCAAGTATTCAGTAGAGATGAATATTACCTTCTGGGATTCCTACTAAACACTCATCCTCACAAATTAAACTCCCAGTCCAAAGTCTCCTGCAGAAAGCTGTAGTACTTATTATTGAGTGAATTTGAGCTCAGCAGTCACTCATGTTCTGAGACACAGCAGCCAGATGGTGTTCTCTGAACAAAGCTATTTGTAAAAATTAGTTACTTACCAATATACGAACTGAGAGACTACCCAACTTCAGCTCTCAATCAGCATACAGACTTGGGTCAATTGGTTTTAAAACAGACCAAAACCCCTAAACCAAAACCACTATACACCCCTGAAGATTCAGCATCACTAAAGCATAAGTGCAAAAAAGAAAAACAGAAAACAAAAGTTAATAAAATACTTCATTTCTGCAAGCATATGAGATAAATTATTCAAACAACCTGCTCCTTCTTGCAGCTTGCCTAAACAACCTAGTGCTGTCTTCATTAGATTTCATTGTGGGACAAGGAATTAAAATCCAAAATTCAAGGAAAGGCCAGGAACTCCAGCCAAAGCATCCTAAACTACAGCACACCAGAAGGGAAATAGGATTCAAAAGACACTGTTCTGCACTGGCTCTATCTAGATACATCACACAAATAGCCATGTTACTACTATTCAGAGCTAAAAAGAGTAATCTCAAGAAGTGGCAGTAATCTCAGTTGTGGAAAAGTAAGAACATTGACACTGTTAGAAGTTATGCAAGAAAACTGGGTCACAAAAGACTTGAAAATTACAAAGGAGATTACGTAGATATACACTGCTTGACTGAATGACTGATTGTTTCAAAAATATTACCTTGTATTAAAAGACTAAGAACACGAAAAAAAAAATCGTAAGTCATAGACAAGTACTTCAGTTGACCCAAAAATATTTTTCTTGTCTCAACCTAACAAATTTACAAGTCCACAAATTTAACAGACTTAGACATTGCGGTTTATAAAAAATTGCATCACAGAAATGTACTATTTCAAAGCCACCAATATCTAAAACACCAAAGCAGGCATGAATGCTACACATGCATACAAAGACAAAAGGCTTTCCCAAAACTAGGGGAAAAAAATTGCTGCAGAAATAAGTCTTGCAAAATTCAGCAAAATACAAGACTACATTTGGGATCAGTCTCTCTCCAGTACAACATCTAAAATGAAGTTACACGAACCAAAGACTTAAACAGCCTTTTTATATAGAAATTCGGAAGTTTTTTTCAACAAAAACTAACACAGCCAAAAAGCAGCAAAGCAGCAAACCACTTAGCAATCCTCCTTCATTGCTATGTTAGGAACACTATGAAGACATTGGAGAAATGTCAGTGTGACATCTGACAGAAATCTGTCATAATTCCTATAAGGAACAAGTTCTACTGGTCTTTGTGTGCTGTGCTGCAACTTTGCTTGCCCTCCAAAGAACCTTCCAACTAACACACAGATTTGAAGGGAGCTGAGCAGGCAGTTTTTCTAACTCTTTGCTTTCCCAATGCAAATGGAGCACATAATTTTACTTGTAGTAATTCTTAAAGCATACAACATGAATCTTCCCGATTCTGAAATTAAAGTATTCATTTTTTGCGAGTACAAACCAAACTAGTACATGCTGGGCTTCATTTGTTTTCCCTTTCACCCTTGGTCTCTTCTTTGTACATGCACTTCATTTTCATTGCACAAGACTTGGTTTTCTTTTGCAAGTTTCCCGCGTCAGCAGGCACAACCTACAAAAGGTTCTTGGTGTTCCTAATACTGGCTGGTTTTTGTTCTTCCCTCCAGTTCCTAGCAGACAAAGTGTAGCTCATTAAAAATTATGTCACAGTTGAAAATGTTGCAGTTACTTGGTGAATTCCTGCTCTTTGCTTGTCAATTGAAGTAATGAGGTACAGAAAGGTACTTGTTACCATACTAGCGATAGGAATTTATTTAGTAATTGTATAAATCAGTAACTATTTTTTTAAACATAGAAAGGTAATCTGCAATTATAAGCAGATGAAAACTGCAAAGAGCACTGCCATTGCAACATTAGGAATATCATAGTCAAAAGTATAGTTAACACTGATATCTAGGAAATAATTTTTATCTTTGTGAGGCTGATTTGTTACTCTCATAGGTGAATACAAGTAAAGACAGTCTAAGATGCTTTAATGTAATTTAGTTGTCTTTACTCTTGAATTATAGCGACTTAAATTGTCCTTGTTATTCCCTGATTATCAGCCTGATTTAGATCTAACGTGAAGTCTATGTCTACACTTAGGATGTAGTGTATCTAGATTTCAATAAAGCTTTTGATACAGTCTCTCGTGATATACTCCCAGGGAAGATGGCAGCAAGGGACTTAGATAGGAATATTCTGTGCTGGGTCAGGGACTGGTTGGACAGGCAAGCCCAGAGAGTGGTAGTAAATCGTGTCACATCTAGTTGGCAGCCAGTTACTAGTGGTGTCCCCCAGGGGTCAGTCTTAGGTCTGGTCCAACACGAGCCAGCAGTGTGCCCAGGCAGCCAAAACGGCCAATGGCATCCTGGCCTGCATCAAGAATGGAGTGGCTAGTAGGTCAAGAGAGGTTATCCTTCCCCTGAACTCAGCACTGCTTAGACCGCATCTTATCGTGTCCAGTTCTGGCCCCCTCAATTTAAGAAACATGTTGAGAGGCTGGAACATGTTCAGAGAAGGGCAACAAGTATGAGTAAGAGGCTGGAGGATAAGCCCTATGAGGAGCTGGGTCTGTTTAGTCTGGAAAAGAGAAGGCTCAAGGGTGACCTTATCACTGTCTATGACTGCCTAAAAGGAGGTAGTAGACAGGCAGGGGTTGGTCTTTTCTCCCTGGCCATTGGAGATAGAACAAGAGGTCATGGTCTTAAGCTCCAACAAGGGAGGTTTGGACTTGACATTAGGAAAAAAGTTTTTCACCGAAAGAGTGATCCGGCATTGGAATGCATTGCCTACAGAGGTGGTTCAGTCCACCAAATTCTAAGTCAGAAATATCCCTCATTGACTGGCTCCTCAGCGCCAAGAGGGCATGTGCAGGACTCCACTATAGTAAGAATTTCTCTACTTCAGTTTGGGGCATCCCTCTGATGCTGTAAGTATCTGAAAAGCTCCTCATGCTTTTATTATGAAGACCACAGTGTATTTCCTTCCCTTTTTATTTGTTTAGTTTTCTTCAGCTGTCAAGTTGCCCTCATTTCCGAAAGGAGTATCAAGCAAAAAACCTCATGTCCGGATTTTTCATCTACTAACCCCTCCGAATTGTTAAAAAATATGTTTGTTTTGATAATCACAATCAGTTTGGAAAAGCATTTCTCTGAATACCACATCGTACAATCTGGAACCAGTATGGCTTAGGAACTGCTCCACTGAAAACAAATATTTGGGATCAATAAAAAGAAAATCAAGTCCCTATGTCTGAACCACTTATCACAGCATATAAGTCAAAAGGACTGTCAGAAAAATTTATCAACAGTTACATTAACAGGAAATTTGAAAATTTTTCAAAGAAATATCACGAAATGCCATGTTAGAATCCAACAGTTGGGTTATTTTAGCCTTGGAATGTCAGATTGATTTCAAATTCCTTGTCAGAAGACAATGTTTGCAATTTCAGAAGTGAAACGCTGTACCTCCTTGGTTCCACACAGCCTAAACATGTTGGTCAAAACATCTTCTGGACAAACTGGCAATACATTAGAGCACAAAATCCTGGCAATGGTCAGAATTTCACAAAACAGTTCTACTTCATCCTTATACAACTTGTCTGCATCACCAAGTGAGCTTCCATCCTCATCACAGATTACTATCACACAGCAGCAGCACCACCACACATATCGATATGCTGGTCACATCCAACCCTCCATCCACCCAGAGACTGCAATCAGGTACCTGATAATAATGCAAGTCACATCAGCTGGACTGCCAGCGCAGTGAGCTGATCCATGCTGGTGCCTTGATGCAAATAACAAGGACACCAGGGCCACACCATGGAGGATTCTGTCTTCGTTTTATAAATGCTGTTTTCCAGACAGAGCACAGCAGGCCTCTTGCTTCTCTTGGAGGCATGCAGTCTACCTACACTCCCTTTCTCTACCTACATTCCCCCTCTCAGTCTAGCTGAGCAATGGCATTGTGCTACACGTCAACTAAATGAGTGCTGTGAATCAGGGGTTGGAGGAACAAACACAATTTAGTAACTAAATTGCTATTGTCTTTTCAGTACTGTGGCACTGTTTCTTACTGCAAGTCATGTGTTTTCTCATCATCTTTGTCACCATGTGAAAACTTGTTAAATAGCCTTGAAATGCTCCATCTAAAAGAAGCAGTTCATCAGGTACATGTAAACTGCTTACTGATCAAATAAATCACTTCTGGTAGAGCAGATATTTCTGGGGTTTTTTCCTGTTTAGTTGTCTCACTATGTAATTTTGAAAAGACTGCGCATAAGTATGTCACTTGCATATAACAGAATAAATACTTTCACGAATTAACGAACTTAATTCTAAGTCTACACACACCCCAACAAAACTGTTAGTGCCAGATCATTCCATAGAACAAGCCTCACATGATGTACATCTTCAATGCACTCAGTAGAACAACCAATAAATTGAAACAGGAGCAACCTGAGGTATTGTAGGAGAACTGCAAGTAGAGGAGGAAGGCAATGTTTTACTTGTTCCCCATCCCATCTTATTTTATTTTGCCCAGATTTCTCTCACACAATTTGAGATTAAACATATGCACTGGTAGTTTATAAAGCACCTTTTTTCACCTTCAGAAATGACTTTGAAATTTGAGTTGAATTTGAAAGAGATTGGAGGAAGAAATAAGAGCTAATTTGTAAAATAAATTAAGTTTTAAGTGGTTAATTGTCATCCTCACCTACACTTTCTTCCTCAGCTAGTGAGGTACAGCCCACAGACATACATAACCACATCAGTTTGCAGCTATGAAGAGAACACACACTTCCAAAGCAGCTACAGCAACACTCCCTACTGCTGCTAATGATCACATTTGATTCATCTGTCTTCCAGCTAGAACCACCCAGCATCGCAGCTGCACAGGACAAATATTTCCATCTCCTAAGATAGGGGTGGACAATAAACCTCTGTGGGAAAAAAATCCGGTTTTGTTCCCCAATTCAAGTTGTATGCGGCAAGATGTTCATCACAAATAAATTCATTAACAAACTATAAAACCTTCAACTAACAAGCATACATGAACCACAGAACACCCAGCACAGACACTGGGGGACAGGCACAAATAAAGACATATCATCAACACTTCTGGCCTAGCAACTAGCACTAGGACAAGCATGTATTCAATAGGGTCTCTGAATATACAAGGGTGATGTTTTGTGTCTTCAAAGGCATCATCAATCCAGCATATGAACACAAGAAATTCTGTCTCTCCTGACCACTCTTCTATAGTACCTATATTTGACATCTATTTACTTTAACTCTTGAAGCTTACTGGACAAATTGCTCCTCCTTGAAGCAGCAAACTTCCTTTTCAGGGAGAGTAACATTTTTTCAACTTATGTTAGAGACGACCAATTACAGAAGATCTTCCAGTCAACTAACAAAGGTCCTTAGCCAGTTTCTGTTTCTAAGAGGCCACACCGACAGCAGGGTATCAGTATCAACAGGAACATCCAACAGGAAGTGACAGCAGCTTGGTGACCCTTTCAGGTTCAAAAGTCCAAGTTTCATCCACACAAAATGAGCAAAACTTACAAATCAGACTCATTTTCAGACCCCCTCCCCTGCTCTTTCTAGAAGCAACTGAAAGTTAACATAACAAGATAGTTTGATTAAAATATTCTTTAAAGAAGCAGAAATGAAACTCATTTACACATCCTTTGAACAGCCTTGTATGTTAACACGGCAGTGATGAAATGGATCTACAAACTGCAGTGCAGATACAGTGGGAAAAATGTGATCGAAATGTACTATTGAGGAGATATATATATATCCCTGTTGGGATTGGGGGTGAGACCATGATGCTCTTAGTAGTCAATACCACTAAGGTGGGAGATATTAGCTCATGGCAGGTAGAGCCGTTTTTACATTCTCTTAACTTCAGATCCAGACTACCACTGCACTTGTTTGGGAATTCAAAGACTTCAAGTACTGGTGACTGTATCTGCCGTGCATTCTCTCAAAACCATTTCCTAGTTATACCAGGTTAATTCTGACATCAGATGCAGACCCTATTGCCCAAGGAGCAATAGTTCTACCTGACTTGAAAAAAACCCACAAAAACAAACCATAAATTGTCTAACAAGGACTGAAATTGAAGAGCAGCCCTTTCCAGTTCCACGATCCCTTCAGTGGATACAGGTGCAGGAGAAGAAAAAAAGATCAAGTCTTAAGCTTCATGAAGATTATATTTATCTACAAAAAATTTAGATAAGCTATGATAAGCTCAGAGGAAAAAAAAAGGCTTCCTCACAATCAACTCCTGAAAGAGCTTGCATTCCTGTAATTTCTTTTGCTTGTTTGATACAATTTTCAGACAGTAAAAAGTTTCTGTACCATGCGTCAAATAAAATCACACAAAAGGTTTTATAAACAATTCCAACAGGAAGAAAATAAATTACTCACTATTAGCTTCTACTTGAAATATTTCATGTTATCTAAAGCATTCTTAATATCTAGTAAAACAATAGGCAACAACTGCATACTCAAATGATGATTGTTCCATGGCACATATTTTCATCGCTCATGTAGGAAGGACTTCAGCATGCAGCCTTCACAAAGTAGCAACGGAAAGCCTCCTAACAGTAACACTAGGAAGGAATGAATCCTTTGTATGCAGAAGCAGTTTACTCGCTTGCCTCTATGAAGTCAGAGTCAATAAAAACATCTAAGGACAGAAGGGTGAAATATTTTACAAAACTCCGCACAAAACTGAGGATTTAAGGCACAACTTGCTAATAATGAGCAAATATTGTCTAGGAGCTGCACGATGAAACCATGCAAGAGGCTCCCAGCATTCCAGCAAGACAGCATGAACAGAGTTCCCCAGCATGAGAAGATTTTTGCCAGGGCCAATTTTCTTCATAAAAGGATACTTAGGGTTGCCAGGTTCCCAGCTGCCAGATAATTGTCTGCATTGCTTTGGATTTCAGATTATTTCTGTGCTACAAGATGGATAGGAAAACACAGAGGAAATTTAACTTATTCACCAGAACACAGAGAAAAGGCTGAGTGGCTGACAGGCTGCTGGCTTATTTTATAAACATCCCTGGAGAATATTCGGCTCACAGATCTGTTTCAAAAGAACAGCAGTAGGTGGTAAACAAACACCATGCACCTTTCTCCAAGGAGCTTCAGTCCTCTCTTCCTGATCTTAAACTATCTGATATGCAACAAACCATTGCTACATGACTTCTTGAAATGCATTTTCAAAATAAGCAGTATACACGTACACACAAGACACTTGGACAGTTTTTCATGAAATAGGACTGTCCTTGCATGAAGAAATTGTTTTTCAACAACAAAAAGCTAAAAACAAAGCTACAAAAATGCTTTTATTCTCCAGATCAAATCCTAATGAATTGTAATTTTTCAGTGACAGAGAAAAATGTTCTGTTCTTTTTTCCACCACCTGATCAGACATTAAAACCAAAGAATGCCATTACAGAATAATATAATTTCCTGCCTGAGCTAACACTTAAAATGTTAAACAATAGCCTATGTGTTTAAACCAATAACTCTTGTCATCAAACCATACTTTCTAGTCTTCACCTGAGGGAATTAAAGCAGACTCCACTATTCTCTTGACACTTTGATCCAACATTTAATCAACTTCATCAACTTCACTTAGCAAAAGTCTCCCATTTAACATGAATTTTTCTGTGTTCTTCTTTCAGACATCTATGTTCATTTAGATGAAGCAGCTATTTCTCTTGAATAATTTTCCCCCAGTAGAGGTGCCACTACAGAGACACCAAGGTATTGCTTAATCCTTCTAACTACTCAAACATATCCTTAAATCCATCACTGAACAACCATTTTCATTTAAATCATATGTAGTCCTTTTTTCCCCCCCTCCTTCTGCCCCTCAGTATCCTATTGCTAATTTGGATCGAGCACAAAATATTCCAGTACTGGCCTAGAATTTAGTACCAAACTGTGGACAGACACAGGGTCATCCCAAAGTGATGTTCAAGGTCCATACTGGACACTTGAAGCTCGTACATAGTCACTTATCCCTTACTGAGACCACAAAACCACTGCTGCACAGCTCCCAACTCAGTAACAATAGATTAGTTAACCCAAGACATATGACCTTGCCAGCATCATAAAAACACAGTTATTTGAACAGACATGGGTCACCATATGATGTCAACTGCTCTGAAGTGCTGTCCTTTCTTCTTGACGGTTCACCATGATGCTTCACCCTCATGGAGATAAATACTTAAGCTTAAGGATTACTTTAAACTACTAGATGCTGTAGAGTGGGAATACACATGGAGCTTGCATTTATTTCAGCTTCAGTACTATAGACCAGGTTTCTCTTAGCAAGTCAGATGATGCTCGGTGCTTCTGTGCCTCAATTGCTTCTAATACCTGAGTGCTCTCATTCAAAGTTAGCAGGCTACCTCTGCTCTCCTCTGCAGCCAGCAGCAATTGAATACAAGACAAAGTGCTTTCCTGCACAGAGGCACTGCTCTGATCCTGGCTGTAAGGAGCCTAGCTGAGGATTATAGCTGAGCAAAATTACCCTCCTCCCCAGCCCTCAGCCATTTTCCATCGACCTCTAAGGAAACCCCGTTTACTTTTCCACATGTTTCTGTATGTCTTAAGTTCTTAGAGACATTTCATGTGCCACCTCAACTCCAATATATTTGTTGCCATATACTTCCCTCCAAGTTTGTAACAGAATGAGAAGACACAGCAATGCCTACTGTAAAATTCTCCTCATTATGAAAAAAGTTTATCAGAAAAACAAACCACCCACACACTTGAAGAGCAACTCTGCAAGCCGGGGATCCACTTGAACAGATGGCTGAATGCCACCCCTGGATAACTCAATTTAATCTCATTTTTTTACTGAAGAAAATCAGAGACAACCTCAAAATTAGATGTACGGAATCAGCTGAAAAGGCAGGGGTGGAAAAAAAGTGAGGGAAATTTGGTCACTAATAGTGTTAACCAAGCAAAGTAATTTTGGAATCCTATAGACTTGTACATAGAACACATCCATTAACAGAAAACAAGGAATACAACATCCTATCACTATTGACAAAGAAAACAATAGGGAAGAAAGACACGGGTCCCATATTAGCAAGTGTTGAAGCATAACTTCAATAGCTTTTGGTACAATCTCAGAATCACTGCAAGACAGTATTGTCTTGATACTGCAGGGAAGCATAACAGTTTGTGACCACTCCCCTTGCCCCACCTGAAAGTCATTTGCCTTTACAGTGCAAAATAGCAGGGGACCAACACCATCTAAAGGAACAGCCTGGACTTCCATTAAACACCTAAGTGAACACGACCCTTGCTAAAACCCTCTGTGAAGTACCAGATGGTACAAAGAGGGTCCCGTGATCTGCTGCATTTAAGGAGCAAATGCAGGAGAAGACCTCAGGCCATGACCTTTAACACAAACACTGCTTTCTTCCTTGATACCAAAGGATATCAGTAAACTGAGTGCAAGAGATAAAAAAAACCCAGTGTGTTTCCAATAGATGTTCCGTATCTTGAAGAAGCACCTGATAGGTCTTAAGAGTTCCTGTGTGAGGAAGTCTTCAATTGTGGGAGCTACTGTGCTTTGGCTGCAGGTGGAGCCCAGTAAGTTTAAACTGAAAGGTGCTTCAAAAGATTATTTTGCTTTCAGTCACCCAGGTTCTCAAATTGATTGGCCCAAATTCACTCTAAAACATGAAGATCACAGAAAGAGTTGGGATGGTGGGATTTCAAACTCATGGCAATACGAAATAAAGAAATTCCTGGGGAGAGAATTATTCACATTCAAAAAAAATTGTCCTCACAGGAAGGTATGGTGTGAGTAACATGGATTAAGAAGTTATGCTGGATGAGGTGCTGATCGGAAAAAGCATTTTCACTTTCCCTTCCCAGCTATAAACTAGCCTAGACCCAAGGACCTATCAACTTACAAAAGCACAAGATGGCTTTGATCTGCTGGAAGTCTTTGCTGCTCTCAAGAACATCTTATCACAGTCCTATGGCCAAGCTGTGACAAGGACAGCTGTAGATGTGTTGTGCCAACTAATCAATTCCCTTACAAGAGAAGGTAAGTGTACAGTACAAGAGACTGAATGATTCAATAATGCACTTGGCACTAGAGATGTGAAACTCATGCTTTTGATGACCATTAGCCACCTTATCTGTAGATAGACAGTTGCTATATTCATATATTTCTTACCATGCAGCACAGAGGCACTACTTGGTTAGATAAACTGGGTCACAAGTGTCATCTTTGTCTCCCTCATGTTGTTAACTCCCATCTCTTTGGGTCATCCCAGAAGTCTGAACCACCCAAACCCTAGCCTAGAAGCAGCTAGCCACATGAAATCCAATCACTGCCTACATAACTCCACCCAGTCCAACTCTATCGCTGGACCAGAATACCTTAAACAACTAACAAGACTGCAGAGTAACCTGAGGATCTTGTATAACTCAGCAGTAACCTGAAAGCTCTACAGGCCTTCTTATCGCTAGACCAACCATTTGAAAGACCAGTTTAAATGGTATTGTTTTTCCCAGAAAACCTCTGAAGTTGCCATTAGAATTATAAAACAAGCACTGATGCATCCCAAACTGGACAAGAAATGGTGAACATTTTAGACTTACTAGTTGACCCACTGCTACTCAAGATCTCTTCAATTTGCACAATACCTTAAACAAAGCAATACAGAACCACCAGGCAGGTTTCTTGTCAGAGGGAATAGCCACACACAGTAGATAATTACAGTACTACTGTTTTGCAGACAAAACTATGGCAAGTCCTGTTCTTGGTTTTACTGACTACTGTTCTTCATCTTTTAGCAATGACAATCTACTTCATCTTACACACCAGATGATTCAGATGATTTTCAAGGCTGTGTTTCTTGTAACCTAAACAAAACACAGCTACACCAGATACTCTAAAAACCAGGCAGAAAAAGCAGTTTTCTCCATGTCAGATACTACTCTTCATATTTCAGCTTGACAGAGCAGCACATTTTAGGACTCTGTCATAACTTAAATTTTCTTTGTGTTTACAAGTAAAGCTTCTGCATCTACACACTGCTTTTCAAGAACTGCTTTTGCATGGGTGGGGACAAGAGAAAAAACAATTAGATTGGGCTCCAGAAAACCACCTCTGAAAATTGAGAGAAGCAATACATTCTTCAGGTATTTCAGCAATCCTATCAGACAGTGCATCATGATGGAGGAAAAAAACGCCTCCATGACAATATTCTAACTGCAGGAAAAAAGTTTAATGACAGCAAGCAGGAAATCACCAACATCAAGTTTTCCATTTAAGAGACTCCAAGTCTCACGTTCTTTTGCCAAAACAAAGCATTTCTTATAAAGTATCCTTAATAGAGGAGGTTTATGTAGTATTTAAATCTATTACAGACAGCATAACAAAAAATTAAGTCCAAGCACTACAATTTTCACATGCCATATTTTCATATGAGCTTTACGGTTTCTTTGCATTCTGCAGTCACACCCAAGAAGATGCAAGAAAGGGCAGAGCCAAACCCAGAGTGTCCCTGAGTAGCACCACAAAAAGTCATCAACTTCACAAGTAGTCTGGAACAACCCACAAGTACCTCATGGCCTACTGGATAAATCATTGCTTCACTGTTTTTATAGCAAATGCAGAGACTGTAGTATACAACAGGAGAAGAAAAGCACATGGCAGTGCATAACTCTTTGTATATCTAAAAGACAAGTAAACAGTTTCAAACAGCTTAAACGATCAAACACACTCAACTATGATAAATAAACCCTCAGTGGTGGTTTGTGTTCTAAACTACATCCCTTCCTGATGCAGCCAGGACTGATATTTCACCTGAACACATAAACCACGCAAAGCAGCCAGATAACTCTGATAATTAGATACTGCTAGAATTACCAGCTTACATCATCCTCTTGTAGTTGTGGAAAGATACGCCTTCAGGAATAGCAACAAAGCCACTGGAAGACAAATTGCACATTACAAAATAATACTTTGCTCAATCACGGAGGCAATACTCATAAAAAGCAAATATAATAAACAAAAATAAACCCAAGTTTTCTTCAAGCCTGCTTGCAAAACAGAAGCCCAAAGGGCAAAGAAGCACAACAGCTTTACAGGGCTGTAGTTCATCTCCTGGGATGAATCTACTAAAAGGGTGTGACTGCCAGCATAGGGAAGATCTGCCCATGTGCTCTAACAGGAGCCACAGATCATCTTGGTACATGGAAGATTCTTAATGCAGGAAATGTGAGTTTTTAACTCCAGTGGCAATTCTTCTATGACATAAAGAGAAATGCAAAATGTCAGAGAAAGCTCTTAGAGTAAGAAGGGTGGGTGTGATGTGAACACAGGAAACACTAATAGCTTGGCTTCTTTGCAATGCCAGTTCTTCAGAGACATTCAATGAGGGCTGACACTTACTTTCAGTTATATAAGGTGTCTGAACACTGAGTGAGATGATGTTAACTGGAAGCAATAATATTTTAAAAAGATGAGAAGGCTAAAGTTGACATTCCCTGGCCATACACACATTTAAGGTATCCAAATGAGGAGTTTAATGTTAAATTGTAAGTAAAAGAACTTCTCTGTAAAGATGAAGTCAGTTAGTTTCATGAAAAAGATGATCTTAAGTTTAATTTCAAGGATATGAATAAAGAGATTTCTAAACCTGATTATTCTACTGTGGTCTACTCATCTTCAACAGAAAGACATTTATTTTGCCTATACTGTATTTAGTTTGCTGAAGAAAAAAATATGATCAGTATTTTTCCAAAATGAACCATGTTTATTTGGGTTGGCAGCAGGGAGAGCTTTTTTCCGAGTCACATCCATGCCCTACCACCTGTGGCAAGGAGCTTGTTTTGCAACAGAACAGTGCTAAATTGTCGATGAGTGCTGGAAAATTTAATTAAAACTCACTTCAAAACCAACATATTCTGTAAGCATCTCAGGAAATCTATAAGTTCATCATTAAATTCATTAGCAAGTTTATAAAATCCAAAAACAAGAAATCTGTTCAAATATGCATGAACACACACAGAGAAAGCAACCACCCCCAGTAATGCAAATTCTCTTGGACCTCATGCATTGTGGCGAGGCCCCCGGAGTAAGGCAAACACGAACGACCATCTGTTATTTTTGTCTGTAAAGCAGCAACTTCCCCCCGATGAATCTTTGATAGCAGCCAAGCAATGGCAGCGACTGCTGTGGCAGGAACTGACAGCCAGCAGCCCCAGCCTCCATTTCTCTTTTCACAACCTGTATGTTAAATGGCTGCTTCAAATCCAGGAGTAGCTCTTTACATATTAAAGCCAACTACAGCTTTTCTGTGCTTTCATTTAAATTATAGCAAATGAAGGGAAGTGTCAGGGAGCAAGTGAAGGGAAAAAAGAAAGAGAAAGAGTTGGAGAATGAAGAACCCCTCAGGGAGCATTCACAGTGCCAAAGAGATACTCATTTTCAAGCACCATCTGTCAAGAACTACTTGGAGCTTTTTCTTTCTTCATCTTCATACCCTCCCCCAGGTTTTACTAGCTCACTTGCTATACCAAGTGGCAAAACCCTCTACCTCTGACAGAAACTGATTGGCCTTCCATTCTTTGAGGAACAAAAATGATTCTTGAAGACAGATGAATTATGGTCCGAGTCAACATTAAGCTCCACTTTGGTGTGTCTTGGATGCAGACACTTGGTCTGCAACTGACTTGTAGGGGTTTTTAGCACTGTTAAAGAACAAGCTTCAAGACGGCAAACAAATATGAAATTTGCCCTGAAACTGAAGATTAGTCTGGCAGCTCAAATACAGCCACCATCCGACCCAGCTACTGGACAGTAGCACTGAACCAACCCCTGTGGCAGCACAGTTGCAAAACAGAGGAAATCAAGTTAACTTCTTCCAGATCATTTTAACATTGTGACACTTTTCCCCATTTTCTTTACATCTATACATCATCTGAGTTCTCCCAGCAATTTAGCAGCAGAGATGGAAGATGATTTTTACTTACACATCAGGAGTGTGACCCTCATAATAGAAGTTGGTTTAGAACATTTACAGCAGAACACAAATATAGTTACTAATGACTTCTCAAAATCACCTCTGAAAACTCCATGGAGAACGTAATGATCACAAGACATAGTTGTTAGACATAGCCCTCAGGAACAATGTGGTCATCAGCAGTTATGGCAACAGCAAGTCCATCATGGTTCTAAACCAGGAAATCCAGTATCACCAGAAGGGCTAGCTGTGAACACAGAGTGTGTTCTGCCAAAAATCCTAGGCCTCTTCCACTTGATTTCTCTTGTCTTTGGTCGACTCCAGGACCTTTTGACATGTTTATACAAACACGAACAGGGACAGACAAAACGATCAGTGGAGAATGAGCAGACCAACAACTAGAGTTTTCCATTAAGATGTAGGATGTACATAATTTCTGGAGTTGAATTCATGTTCTTCCCATATGCCAGATAAGATCTTAGCCACTAGACCACCGTCTTTCAGCTTGTCTTTGACAAAGATTTCAGAATTCTTTAACATAACTGGATTGACATAAAAAGATCCTTCCTTAGGCTTCCCATCATTTGAGCCCAAGACAGAACAGGGCTTGAACCTCCAACCTGGAGCAGAGGCCTAGGATTTTTGGACAAGAGGGACCAGTAAGTTACCTTATCATTCCGATTCTACTGCGAAACACAACCAACAGAAAGAGCACACTTGACTGAAAATATTCTTATTTAATATGTGAGCCAGAGGTGCACAAAGTTTCCCTGTCAGGTTTGATGGGATGATCCCAAATTTCAAAGCCAGAGCAAGATCAAAGATTCCAAAGACTAATTTCAGCAACATTGTGTTTTAATTTGTTAGCTTATATTTCAGCTTTTAAGGGTTTTTTTAAAGTTTTTTCTTATGCTTTGAAATATTAGAATCAGAAAGCTTAGGTTTACCTGAAAAGTACAGACTTGCAGCTTCTTTTCATCAAGTCTGAGTAAAACACCTAAGCATAGATTGATCATAACAAAGCCAGAAAGGTTGGTAGCAGTAAGCACCAAATCTGACCTTCCAGAGGCAAGAAGGAACTTGAACCACCAAATATTTTGTCACTTCTTATTGAGCCTATTCATTTACTCAGGCATTACAGGCTTCTAGCCCTTGAGTAATGTTACTTGCCTTGCCATCAACAATTTATTCCTCCTGTAGCATTGTTTTATACAATGAAAACTTCAGAGTATGAGACAGCTACCCACTTTGTCCTTAATTATCTTTACTCACTGAACCATCTGTGGGAATGCACTAGATCAGCAAGACGCTGAACAAGATACTGAAACACCTAGGGAGTTTTAAGCACTAGAATTGCCTTTGCCACCTTCTGAGAGATCATTCAAGTCCATGGAGACATGCTCTGTGCTGGGGCCTACACAATTCCCATAGCACTGCTAGACTCATAAACCTCAGAGGCAAATCATGAGAGCATTGCTTCCAAATCAAGTGCTTTTAAGCAATTCTAAAGGTAAAAACAGTTAGTTCTTATATTCAGTTTGAAACAGAAACAATCTTCAAATCTTTTTTGGCAAGTATAATGGCCTAGTCAGGAGCTTGACGAATTGTGGAAAACTGTCAAAACAGCTAATACTAATGTCCAAGTTCAGCAAAGAGACAAATGTAAAAAAACTACTCTGGAAATCAGACAGCACTTGTTATTTCTCTATTTTTTTTTACCACATCCCCACACCTTGCAACCACCCCACTAAATCAATCAATTTGAATTTAATAACAGAAATCCATTATTAGCCACATTTTATTCACAACCCCCCACCTTTCCTGACTGGATTTCCTTATTTATAACTAATTTTCCCTGCCTCAGCAGTTTTCTTATCCTTTTATTGACACATTTTCCCTGCAATTCCTATATTCTTTCTTGGGCTGCATTTGTTTTTTATGATGGCTCCCACTCCAGCCTGTTTCCCAGTTTTAACATTCTAGCTTTACTTCACTCTGTATCAAACTTAATCCAACTTCATCTCAGCTTCCTTGAGTTTGACAATGTATTCTTCCCCTACAAGGCTTGTGGCTGAATGTACAGAATTGTCAGTCACTCAACTGCTTCTTGAAACGAAAACATGCACTTAGTGCTACCCGGCAGAGAAGGAAAAGTAGCAACTCAGAGGAGCGGAATTATCATTCCAGTAGAAACAGCTGAGCAACAAAGACTAGTAATCCAGTTACTTTTCCACCCAACCACTCTTTTTGCTAAAGGATGTTTTACTTGAAAGTCTTCAGAATCCCTCCCAAATCACTCTAGTTTAGAAGGTACCATATCATTTTTCGTATTCTTTCTTCTAAAGGCACAAACAAGGATTCTACACTACAGTTCATGTTGAGGAAGAGAAAGTAGAGAAAACTGTATAATACATGAATTCAAAGAAGAATATAAATTTTAACACATGTTCCATGTCTTTCTCAATCCTAACACCATCTTGTGGAAAACCATTCCAAAACCTACCAATTATATAAACTGGTTTAAATTTAATTTAAGAATACATATATATACTACCACTAACTGCTCAAATGAATTCATATGAACATATTCAACTTGTTCATTTGAATACGTACACATGGTAAGAACCATTTTTCACAAAACACCAAGCTAGACAATAAAACCCTCATTCAGTCACATACTCTTATCTCAAACTCGTGGAATCACTGCACCTTGGAGCATATTTATGATTTTTTCATTCCATTATGTTTTTCCAAAGTAATCAAACAAAATTTTGCTTTCCTTCTTTAAGAAGGAAATTCAACAGGGCAAAGATTTCACCAGTACAGGGGGATATTCGACCCTTAGATTTTGAGATTTAATGAAGACTGTACACAATCTGTGCCTGTTTTTGCATCTGTAGAAGAAAAAACAGGCTTGAGAGATTATTTGAAAACTATTACTCCAAGAACTGAGTTACAGATCAGAATCAGGCTGATACTCTCTCTAATCACTGCAACAGAGTGTTCTTTTCTCCAATGTATTTATTTTGCCCCTAAGCACAATGAGTCCTAGTTTTTAGGAGATAATTTTGTTCTTATTGTGCCATAATAATTTACATTTTACATATGTGCTATTTACAATATTAATTCAGGTTAGGTTTAGCTCTTTGGAGATTTCACCTCAGTGCTGGGTTCTCAAATTAAAGGCACTGGATGTCTGTACACACCTTTTTGGCTGTAACATCCAGTTCCCAGTGTCTTGTCTCATCCTATCAAGTTCACTGTTGTTTTTGTATAGCCAGTAGCTCAAATGTCCTACAGCTGTTTGGGAAACCAAGAACTACCATTGGTGGAAAAATAATTACCACAAGTTCAGTTGGTAGCAAATTTTTAAAGTAATAAAAACAATAAGCAGAAAGATAAAAGTGACCATAAATAATCATAATACAATTACATAACCTGGTAAGCGGCCAAACCCTTTCAGGAAGTTCCA
Source organism: Pitta sordida (assembly GCA_013390025.1). Classification (NCBI taxonomy): domain Eukaryota; kingdom Metazoa; phylum Chordata; class Aves; order Passeriformes; family Pittidae; genus Pitta; species Pitta sordida. The sequence goes on from WEKX01029500.1 coordinate 31,639, forward strand.
CAAACATCTATAAAACCCTCATAGTGGTAGGATTCATTCATTCAGCAAGTGACTGGCAACAAGAAATGGCCTCAAGTTGCATCAGGGAAACATTTAGATTGGATACTAGGGAACATTTCTTCACCAAAAGGCTCATCAAGCATTGGAACAGGCTGTCCAGCAAAGTAGTGGAATCATCATCCCTGGAGGTGTTTAGAAAAAACACGTACATATGGCACTTAAAGGACAAAAGTTTAGCTGTGGACTTGGTAGTGCTGGGTTAACAGTTGGGCTTGATCTTAAAAGTCTTCTCCAATCTAAAGGACAACATTATTTACAACAGCCAATAATTCAGAGGAATCATGGACATTTGTTCACATATCACATTTCACAAGAGTTCTTATATAGAAAATCTCAAGCACTACTGGTGCCAATTCTCACAATAGATCATGAGAACCAGGAAGCTCGCATATTAAAAGATGAAAACAAGAACAAACATATGGCCAAACACATGGAACTAGATAATCAACAAGTTAATCTGCCTAACTAGATGAGCCCAAATCATATCCCCAAGTGATGGCACTACCTCACAACCTCAAAATCTGACTTCCGCAAAGACAGATTCACTCATCCCTTGTGCCCTGGACTTCCCAATGTGACATTGGCGATAACATCAGCTTACCCTCAAACACCCATATACCAGGAGATAACCTGATGCACTAGTGAGCTCAGATCCAAAGGTGAGCAGAGCATGTTCATGGGAAGTTGTGCAGACGGATGGGCAAGGCACACCAAACTAACAGCCCTTCTGAGGCTTAAGAAACCCTGGATATACAGAACGCAGTTACTGTTTCTTAGCTGAGTTAAGTCCTGGCAATGGCAAGTAGAAATATCAGAAAACAGAAAAAACCAAGATGACCAAAGGCCTTGTACTTGAATGATACTGAAGGTAGTGACAGATATGCCTTGAAAAGTTGACATATTCTCTCAGTAGACCAACTGCTGGACTCAGTTATTTCCCAAAGGGAAGGTCAGAGAGAAATTACAGAAAAGACTAATGACTGTTTGAAGGAGAGAGGAAGCTTGAGGTTGTCAAATACAATTGGAAGGCCAACTGACAGTGGCATCAAAAACTGGGAAACAAAAGTCAAGTCTGAAAAAACTGAAGAACACCTGAATGTATGTCAGTAGTTGAAATTCTTTGGCTCCCTTTTGATGCATGGCAAAATGCTTATGTAGGAAGCATATATAAAAATGGTGGCACTGCTAACACAAGGGGCAAAAAAAGAAAAAATTACCAGGAAATTAAAGTAGAATTTTCCAAACTAGAACATGATACTGTTGTGCTCAAGACAGTATTTCCACATCCCTCCCTTATCAAAACCAAATATTCCAAGTGTGTTTAACACACACCGCAATAAGATTTCAAGTTCTCAGGTTTCATGTAATAGTGAACCATGACCTTGATAGTATGTTCTGCTCATTCACCCTTGCACCAGAGCTCCCACGTCTTATTAACCTGATGAAGCTAAAAAGCAGTAACGAGTGTTTCTGATAAACAAAAGACTTTCATAGGGAGAAACAGTCTAAGACTTGTGTTTTCTAGCAGCACTACTACGCAATTCAGAAGTTAATCAAGGGACAAGATATTTCTAAATATGTAGTACACAGGGCATGGGAGCTGAGTTTTGAGAACTTCACACGGAATGGCTTTGTTATATGGCCTTCTCTGTTCTTATTTGGGATTTTTTTAAAAAGTCACATTTTGCCCTATTCATGTGGAAAAAGTAAGAAATTACTTCTATTTTCAGAGTCTGAATCAGTAAAGCAGAGACATCACTTGAAATAGACACAGCCATAGTAGATGTAAAACACATCTGATACCAGCTCTGTCATCTTCCCTCAGAGAGAGGAGGATTAAGACATTCTTGGTAATAGATGTTATCTTTTGCCTCACCATTTATTTCAGCATATATACTTCTTGTATAGCTTTTACCTTAAAGGAAACTTGCTCATTAGGCAAGAGAAAAATCAAGTTGCTAGATGTAAACTGTAGCTTGAAATAGAGGTCAGGTGAATTAAATTCTCATCTTATTTTTCCTTGTGATGTCATGGGCAAAATTGCCGATTTCAGAAGCAGAACTAGACATCCCTTCTCCTGAGCTTACTCGCAATGGAACTGACCATCGTCCTGCCTTTTACTGCAAAAACTATCAATATTCTGTACATAATTTAGTGTGTAGTTAATTCTGGCTTTATAATTTGACTTCCATGGTCACAATACAGTTTGGATTCACTACCAAAAATGGCAATACCTGGGTATAAACACTTCCCCATATAAGTGGGACAAATGAAAGTTTCATTGTCAAGTGGGTTCATCCTTGCTAGGAGAAGGGTTACAGCAGCACTCAGGACACTATCAGCAGTACCACTGAAGGCTGTGGTAACAAGGAATTAATGCAAATGGAGAGGACGAGAAAAAATTATGAAAATAAGGTAGTCCTGCAACCGCCACATGAGCTCCTACAGCTCTATCTCAGTATTAATTGTCATTCAATTCCCCACGGTATTCTAAAACCTAGATGATCAGATAATAAGAGGTTGAGTGGTATGCATAACATCAGGCTGATTAAATTTGTTTACTGATAATTTTTTTGGGTTCTTATGAATATCATATAATTTTCAAGGTTTATTTCAAACAAATTTTATGTAATGCATTATTGACAACATCTTCATGGACTGTTTCTACAATGTCATTCAGGATAATTATTTCACAACAGATTTTCAGAGTCCCTGATTCCTGTTGGGATTTGCTTTTGCATAAATTAGAAAGCAGCATATTTAATCAGTGTCTCTATTAGAGCCCTATGGCTTATTTTTAGGAATAAAAGAATGGATAAATTTCAGGAAAGGTAGGGGGAAGGAAAGGAATATTTTTACATTTGCAGCACAAACATTTTCCTTAGTAATATTTTCTCAAGTACACCAAAGCTAAAGCCTGTCCTGCAGCATCTTTGCCTTTTTTTAGAAATAAACACAGGCATTAATCTTTTGACTCCATTAAATTAAATATTAATGCTAACAAATCATGTAATAGGGAGTTAAAAATGATTAACATTTACATCCTAGTCTCCTTAAGGTCGTTCCAAAAAAACTAGTTAGCCCCTCTTTGATAATGCCAGAAGAGTAATAAATCCAAGAATATACACACAGATAAATACTGGACAAGCACTTGGCATGCAAATGTGAAGAGCCTTATGATTACAAAACATTTCTATTTATTTCCTTATGTAACATGCTCTAAATATTGAGCAGCGGAACAGAACATCATACTTGCTATTTACAAAAGTGAATTAAGCAGCCAGACAAATATGGTCCTGTGCTTTGCCAAAATATCAAGAATTTTAAAAATTAATCCATTTTTCTTGCCCACTCCTGTCTGCTCGCAACAGAGGCTTAAAAATATTGAAAAACTAAAACCTTTCTGGCTGGTATAAATCTGGGTTTCCTTGAATAAGGGCAAATCAAAGTATTTACTTTAATCTATGTGAATACACATTTATTTTGTCAGAGTGAGATGGTGCTTCAGGACATCAGAACATACTGAAAAGCAGGTGGAAAGAGCAATGTCGCCATTGTCTGGTGTAATCCAGTATCGCCATTCTTATGTTTCATGTCGCTGTCACAGAGGCAGTGGAAGGGGCCCAAGTACCACATGAACCAAAAAATAAATACCTTCCAGAGCAAGATGGGGATGTGATTCTATCCACAGAGGATCTAGCAAAGAAATCATGCACTGGGACACAACAGGCAGCATCTCGCTTCTCAAGCTCTAATTGCACCTGAGGTTCTCCAGAAGCTACAGTGAATGGGGAATTGCAGTTTCGGTGGTTAGAGCTTCAGCACGCTGTATTTAAGGAGTCATTGAGGTCTGAACACCAGATTATCTTTGGGCCTTTCTCCTCAGCTGAGAGTTCATTTGGAATGACTCAGAGTGGCAGAGCACTCCTGTGTTGCATGTGTGACTCCTTGAAGGGCCCATGTAATAACCAATGAACAAGACGGTTTTATACATGACCCAAAGGTATTGTAATTTTGGGGAATACCTCCAGAGCACAAGGTTGAGTTGTGCAAAACTGCATCTTTCGTGCATTTCCCAACCAATAAAACTCAAATCTTTGTAATATTGCTCAAGTGCAATCATGCTAATTGATATACATAGTTACTCCAATATAGAAGCTACAGACTGATAATGCATAAGTGCTGCTGGAAACCTTCAGCTTCAACTGTTTGTGAGACTCCACTGTGTTTGTGGTCTCACACATTCTCATTCAAGGTATGATTTCTGCTGAGCCAACTGGATCACAGAGCTGGCATGGCTAACTCACCCGAGCATGCAGCCTACAGCACAAAGGAAAATGTGCCAGCAGCCCACTGGCAAATTAGTGTCCCTAGTTAGTGGTAATCACCATCATCAGGAGCTGGCCTTCACAAGGAACTATGAAAGGCCTACATCCATGGCTTGTTTTCCATGAAAAAATACTTTCACCATTTTGTCACTAGGCCTCTCCAACATCATCTTATTAAAAAAGTTAAAATAAGCAAATAATTTCTTTTACCCTTCCATATACATGTATCAAATCAAATATATTAATAAACAGTTACAATTGCAAGACATTTGAGCTTGAGACTACTACTAGTCTCAGCCTCAAATGTTGTGAATTTCAGCTGTATCCAGGTGCTAGACCCTTGTTGTACTCCTTTCTTGACAAGACTGATACGAGCTGACAGAGACTATATACCCAAGTCCCTACAGAAGACAAAGTATCCTACTTACCCACAGTAGCCATATTTGTACATTTAATTGACATGCTGTATAGGAATTGAACAAAAAAAAATAGTGTATCCTGCCAGCATCTAAGGCAAGTCAACAACTTTTTTTTGAAAGACCTTGTATACAAAGCCTGTGGTAGAAGTTCTAATATACTCATTGGTGCAAACAAGTTGTAAAGCAGAACTTCTGAAGTAATCCCATGGCACAGTTTCTTCACTACATGGATGCTCAAATAAAGCAGCAAAACCAACTAATTTATTTACAGTAAATATACCACTCAATTTTCATTCATCAAGAACAAACGCTTCAGGTGTTCATTTTTTTCTGATGCTTCTTTCTCTTTTTCCTAAACCAGCTTTAGGTTGGCATTTGTTTGTTGAAGTTTGTTTGTTTACAGAAGCTTCCTATACAATTACAAAAAGTGAAAAGGTGGCTAGACCTCTATGATAGAAGCAATTAGGACCTGGGGAATATCACTCATAGCACCAGCTACAAGTCTATCTAGCACAGGAGTTCATGACACAGCCTTGAAAAAATAAGTCCACCTTGAAACTATCTGATTGGTATAAATAGAAGCAGCTCTAGATTGAGAAACAGCTGCTAAGAGCAAAGCTGGCCTCTCCTCCCTTGCACTACAAGTTCCGTACCATCTTGCAAAAGATGAAGACCACTCTGCTTGACTACTTCAAAATAGGTATAAAAATCTCATTAAGAAGACTTTTTTAAGATCATTATATGGATTCTGCCTGGAAAACACAAATAAAATACATTTTCCCACATGCATACACTTGAATTACTTTGGTGAATGTGAAATGCCAGAAGATATTTTTTATCACAGTACAAAGTACACTATGATTTTCATTTGTGTCCTATATGATAGCAGAAGAGCCTATTTGCAATAACAGTCTGACAACACTGCAAGGGGTTTCTCTCCCACACCTCATAACAAACCTGCAGCAGCTGAGCAAGGCAGAGCCAGGGGACAGCAGAGGAGCCCAAGCAGCTGCTTAATCACAGAATAATCTGAGTTGGAAGGGATCCACAAGGATCATCGAGTCCAACTCCAAAGTCAATGCCCATACAGGGATTGAACCCACAACCTGGTGCCATGAACACCATATTCTATCCATCTGAGCTAATCTCTTAATGTACCATCCTCTCCTTTCCTGGGCAACAGAGGCCACAGCAGCAAAAGCATAATGATAACTGGCTGCCACAGCTTCAGGCATTGCTGTGTTCTGCTTCTGCTACTCCAACACCAACCTGCAGCTGGGAGGTTGGCAGGCACGAGCCAGCTGGAATGGAGCTTGGGGCAAGGAGAAGGGGTCCCACAGGACCTAGAGCATTTCTCACCAACAGGAAAACATACATGAACTTTCCAAGTTAGGACCTTTCCCCTATAACTCAGGGTTGTAGAAGAAAGCCTGGCATATCAGCTTCCACAGACCAATGGCTGTAGGCAAACCCCAGTGTCTCAGTCTTCCAATGTACAGTGAGCACATGACTCATATCACGAGCACTAGCCATCAGTTCCCTCAACACAGTCATACAAACATCCAGAGACCAACACCTGCAACAAATACCTCCTCACACATTTCTGTACAGACCTTGTGCTGGTGCACAAACACAAATTGGAGTCTTAAAAAAAAGGCAGGACTACCACTTGACAAGCTAGTTCTTTGACATGCAAAGACCACACAAAGGTCTGCTAACACATGATGAAGCTCACAAGGAACTAAGGTCAAGAAGAAAATAAATGAGAAGCAAGCATCAGTGGACAAAAAGCAGTGATCAGTCTCGACCACTTGCTTCCGAAGAGGTAAGGTTGGATAAATCAAGCTCTTATAGCAAGCAAAGCTGGCTGGCCTGAATCTTTCATCTGTATTATTAACAAGGATTAAAGCTCATTATTCCATGTGTTCCCCATCCTGGCAACTAGAGCAATGTTTGCCAAAAGCAATACCAGCCAGCTCAACCTGCATCTTTTTCCACAGATAATAGCTTTAAGGCCAACCAAGATTTTCGGAAAGTTACTCCCTACCCTGCTACATTCTGATTGAAAATCTAAGCCAAATAAAAATCAAGCTACTTGACCAACGTATAAATAAATCCAACCAATTGTTCCAGCTAAACATTAGAAGTACAGGAACCTTAATTTCGTAGTTTTCTTTATAGTTCTGTTTACACAGAGTAAAACTCTTGGAAAATACTTGGCAAGAGAATACTTCAAGTCAGGTCATCAAGAAAAAAAAATAACATATTGAAATACAAAGTGACTATAGTAATTGCATGAGTAAATTAAGTCCACAATATTCACAATTATATTTGTAAATCTGTATGAAACAAGGCAGCTTTACCCCATGAATTAATTTGAAATATAACATACACTGTTTATTGTTTGTGTGGCAAGGCTTTGGTCACAAGGGGGCTATAAAAGTGGCTTATGTGAGAACCTGCAAGAAGCTTCCCCCATGTCTGACAAAGCCAAGGCCACCTGGCTCCAGGACAGACCCACGGCTGGCCAAGGTTGAGCCCATCACTGGTGGTGGTAGAACCTCTGGGATAACATATCTCAGAAGAGAGGAAGGTGGTGGGAAAAGGACAGCTCCACATAGAAAGAGAAGTGAGTATGTGAGAAAAACAAGTCACCTTCGAAGCAGAGAAAATCATGAATAATGCTGAGCCCAGGAAGATGAGACAGGTAAGGGAGAAACACTTGAATATTTAGGCTTCATTTTCTCACTACCCTACTCTGATTTGTCTGGTAATAAATCATTTTTCCCCAAGCTGAATCTGTTTTCTCCATGACTATCATCAGTGAGTGATTTTTCCTCTGTCCTTATCTCAACAAGTCCTTTGTTATATTTTTCTCTCACCTTTTAGCTGGAGGGGAGAGATAGCAGTTTTGGAGGGCATCTGGAATCCAGAACCAACCCACCACAGGATGAAATAGAGCACTCTTAAAAAGGGAATTTGATTTACACTTACTAATTTTACCATATATAGGAAACCCAAAGGGTTTCATGTTTGTAAGAGCAGATTCTTTGGTACACCTTTTCAGGCTGGGGGGTTTTCCCCCCCTAAAATACACCTATGTTACATATGACCCAATTTATACAATTCTTAAGAATCTTTACAGTTGAAGAGCACTTATAAGGGTCTTTCAGTGAGCAAGATTTTCAGCTAAAAGAACCTTTAGAATTCTACACGTTTGATCTAGGTTCTGTTCCAGTGTTTGTCCTGAAAAAAGTGAGATCAACCAGTTCTTCCCCACTTTCGTGGAACACATCACTAACATGACTCCTTCATCTGGCAATCAGTGACTGGTAAGCCCAGTAGCCACAGTGTGATTTCTGCCTACTTCTCACTGATCCATAGCAGTCTGCAAGGTCACAACATACTTGGGGATTCAAGTTGTTGAAGGGACAAAGTCCCCAAGGACTTGATATTTAGGTGGTGAGAAGAGGGGCTTGGGAAAACGCACAGCCTAGGAAAAAGTGCATGGGTCACCAAGAAGGACTTGTTATCTGTTCCCAGCTGATGTGGAGTTATCTGCAAAAATCCATTTTTATGTTCTTTTTACACCCATACATCTGCTCCACATTGATTGACAAACAGGAGAATCAGAACTATGAGGCTGGACAGGGAAAATTCACATGTCATTCAGATGAAGGCAGTTCAGCAGGTTTTGACCTTTCAGCATCATCCCTGTCAGGGGCAATATGGCAGATAAATCAAATAGTGTGAGATAACAGCAATGCTGGCCTTCCAAACCACAGCCAGCAACAGCAGTGAAGAGACAGAGCTAAACACCAGGCTTAGCCTCTTTTGTGAGACTCTTATTTACCACAACTTTAATCCTGAAACCTTAATGCTCCCAAGCTCCTCCAGCATATTTATTTATTTATGCATTTGCTCACTCTGACTGGGTTTTTACAGGGGGCATGGGGGGGCACAACACCAAAAACCACCAGAAAATAGTTAATCTTTCCAGACTCCCTTGTCATGATATTTTTTCCAGTTTTTTTTTTTAACACATGCAAGTTCTAATGGGTTTAGCACTGCAAGCTCACAGTTAATAACTTATGAAGAAGGCATAAGTTGATGAAAGGAAGTACATCTTGACACATAAGGGACAAGATCTAAATTAAAACATTAGACCAGACACTAGTTTTTCCTGTGGCCCTTCATGAGCCACAACCTCCTTCTGTCCCTGCTCCCTATCAGCAAGACCATTAGCTGAATAAATGATAGTTAAAAAACCATTAACAAAAGTCAGATTTGCTAGGCTTGATCAATTAGGTTTTCCAAGTGTAAAAGGATTCCAAGTCACAAGCCTTACAGAGGAAGACACTACTGTCAAATGTAATTCCTGATCACTGTTCCCCTGTTCCAATTCCTTCTCAATTGCTTCTTTGAAAACAGAGATTTGGAGAAGGTAGAGAGATCAGGTTATATTTTCACATCAAGGATTGGTGTCTTTGTTTTCAATTTCAGTTGAGTTTATTTCTTCAGTTTTTTCTTTTCTGAGCTCCAAGACTGAGCAGGGCATGAAATGCAAGATGGAGGCCGCTAGATAAATACAACTGGATTTCTTTTTGTCATTTCACTCCTTTTCCCAGGGTTCATACCAATACTATTGTGGTACTGCTGGCTGTAAGCATTCAAGCACAACACCCCAGTGGGACCAATTACTGCATTTACAGTAAAACATGCAAGGAAATCTATCTCCCTATCTCCATATAGCCAAGTTTACTGAAGGATAACCTACTACATTACACAGATTAATACTCCAGTGAGTAAATTAATCCTTTGAATTTCACTCACTACTTGTGGCTTATAAATTTTAATGGGTTCTAAACTGCCACATGAATTTATGTGGATGTATACTGATGAAGTAGAAGGGATCAGAAATTACTCTATTAAGACTCAGAGCTCAGAGGTACCAGGAAATGTTGGGACCAATTTATAAACTTAGATAAATGTTTACAAAGCAGGATTCAAACTTGTTTTAGAGGTGCATCATCACAGCTTACATAGAGCTCCACTGAGGAGGAAAGCAGCAGCACCATGGCCTGAGAATGAAAGGCAGTTTCGGAAAGTGATGGTCTCAAACTCAGATACAAAGCTGAAGGGTAAGCAGTGCTTGCGCTACTTTTGATTGTAGACTTATTGACTGCAGTCAATCAATACTACAGTACAGCAATCAGAACAGCTTTCCAACACACGGACACCCTGGTGCACCACAAAAGTGATTTTTTCTACAAGAATGAAACATAACACCGGATTTCCAAGTGTATCAAAAGTGCCTAACAATATAGGCTGGCATCTTCAGGACATCATACAGCCTTGGAAAGTTTTGTCATCAGGACAAAACATTCCATCTCCTATCTCCTGGTTTACAAAGATTCAGTTCCCTGGTTCAACCTTCCAACAGTGAATCATGATAGAATAGGCTCCCTGAAAAACTACAAGGAACGTTTAAAAAGATGGTGGGTTGTTTTAACCACTAACTAAAACATGATTTGCTAATCCTGAAACATAGCCGTGATTATTTGAATGTCAGTAACAGTAAATGTTAGGGTTTACCTAGGACAACAGGAGCATTCATTGCACATTATCCATCTTTGTGAACTATAGCAGCTGTTATCAAGTTAAAGAATCAGCAAACTAACTTGTAAATTCACGTTAAGTCTTCTCAAGCCTGGTGATAGGAAAGGCCAAGTCTGCCTGCTGCCCAAAAACAAATAACTTGCCAAAAGCCAGGAACCAAAACTGTTACCCAGGGATCATCTCCCATCACTTCATTTCACTTACGCATTTTTTCAGTTAATGAATGCGGCACATACCAATAGTTATGACACCACACTAGTCAGTTTGATATTTTTCATATGTTATTCATATTCATTGTATAAGAGGCTACTTTCTTATTTTTCAACTTTATCCCCACACTTGTCCAAGGCTTTCACAAACATTCCTAAGAAGCCTCACAAATGGCTTTAGTTTCCAGTACCTAGCTATTTGGGGTGTCCCATGCAACATCATTAGAAGTGATGCTGATGTGGAGAAGAAAAAGGCCTCAAAACTAAAAATAGCCCATTGTGTCTATTTCACCTTTTAGGTGGATCACTGAATTACTCCAGCAAATATTTCACAGGAAGAAAACATCTGGTGCATCCCTTGCTCAGATTGCCTTTCAGACTACACTTTCAAACTCTATTCACACAGTTTTGTGGTTATTATAGCTCCTAACCACAACTTGAGCACCTAGGACAACAATATCACATGAAAAGAATATCCGATGTCTGTCTTCAGAAGCCTTGATATCTGTTACTACTTGAGTAAATACAGACAAGAAGACAACCTAAGTTTTCTTCAAGGCAAGCTGCTTAAAATCAGAAGCACAGATATACTGTAGTAAACCCTGAAAATTCCTAGGAATTCACAACACTCCTTTTAACATTGAGGAATAAAAAGGGAAGCAACAAGTAATTTAACAAATACACTAAATAGTAGTTCTTAATCCTTACCTGTCTTCAGTTGATACCCTACAGCTGTGCATGGCAACACCAAGGAAAATCACAACTTCAAAAAAATAAAGCTACAAAGCCTTGAAATTGTGAGATATGCTGCACTTAATAAAAAGAGTCTTATTAAATAGAGATTTTTCTAGTTCAAATTTTAGTTTTTAAGGCTAGCTAAAAATATTGCTAGAATTAGGGAACAAATTTTTATAAAGTCACCTTTTGAATCAAAACCTAAGGGGTGAATAATTGAAAATAGCTACAAAAAAGATGTTAAACGCATTATAAAGAAATAGCAGGAAATATATTTCACGCATTCATCAACTGCCCTTTATACTATCTTCTCTTAGCTTGCTTTTGACATTGCAAGTTTTAGAGTAAGTCAAATTGTGTTTTTTAACTTGAAAAGACAAACACTACTGCAATCTCACTTTAAAACATTTTGCTTTTTGTTTAAGCGTTATTAGTTTCTGAACACAAGCAGTAAAGCTCCTGTAGACTTAAACACAGACCCGAGAGTTTTCTTACCTCTATCTGAGCTCAAGACTTCTTAGAACTGCTCTGTTCGAATTCCAGGATAAGCAAATGATCTCCAGAGGATTCATAAACATCTTAGTTAAGCAGGCTCACTTCCACCTTCTTATCCAAAGAAAACGAGCTTGCGAACGTTCAGCCATCCACTCTCCAGCCTACTTTCCCTAGGCCTGCAAGTGCAAAGCAGCCACAGGAAACCCAGGGCCAGTGGCTGAGAGGAGGAAAAGCCCCTCTGCCTCATCTGGCTCTGATGTAAAGCAGCTGTGCTGCATCACGTCCCTCTAATCCCAGCTGAGATTGGGATCAGCTGGGCCTGGCACAGCCTCAGCACCTGCACCTGGGTGTACTTAGAGCCCTTCATAAGAGGGCCAAGACCTACCTGTGTGTAAGGTTGTGTAGCCTGCTGGAAGGAGGTGTCTTTGGATAAATTACCCCTCTCAGTGACGTGGTCTAGGTAATGGGATGAGGGGATAGGGAATTAGGTTGTGTCCCTAGTTCTGAGCGTGTGGATTTAATTCCTATATGAGCATTAGCTTGGAAGTTGGACTTGATGGTTCTTGTGGGTTCCTTTGAGCTCAGAATGTTCTGTGATTCTTTGTGATCTTTTCTTCATAGAGCAAATAGGGAGGAAAGAAAAGTATGATCCTGTAAAATCCACTTTAGTACAGTGGTAAGTGTCCCCACCTGATGTGTGGGAGACTTGGGTTCAATTCCTGCTAGGGAGACACTGTTAAGAGTTGGACTCGATGATCCTTGTGGGTCCCTTTCAACTCAGAAGACTCTGTGGTTTAATTTGTGGTTCTACCTTTTAAGAAGAAGTATGAGGTGCTGTAGTTATATATCACATTGTTTGTTCTATTTTTTTCCATGTGTAGTGTATTTGCTTTTATATGAGTTCGTCTTGCTAAGACCTCAGCACTTTCAAGTAGGTTCTTTCATTCTGTTTGAAGATACAGGAGCACATAAAATCCCCTTTAGTACAGTGGTGAGTGTCCTTGCCTGTCATGTAGGTGACCTGGAGGCAGTGGTGCTGTTCAAGAGTTGGACTCAGTGATCCATGTGGATGTCTTCTAACTCAGAATATTCTGTGATAATCAAGAACTTTATGATGCTGGGTATATATTCTACTGTGTTGTCCTTAATTTCTGTTGTTGCATGCTATGCATCAGCTGAAATGACAAGTTGGCCCTTTTAGTTCCTCTTGCAGGTACTATTCAGTATGTCTAGATGACCCTGCATAGAAGGGATTCAGAGTCTTCTGGCTGGGAGTTTAGCAGGGCAAGTGTATCATCCTCTCTAGAAGAATTTATTGCTGTGACAACATTTAGGAAGATAGATACAGGATATAGCCTGTTCTTTTTCTTCCAAAAAATGCTGAGTCAAAAAAGAAATAGATCATGAAATTTGTCAGAATAGTCTGGGCTAGGCATGCTGCACAGATAGACATAGCATGTTATATCTAGGCTAATAAACTAATTACATAGTAAATATTAGAATACTTATTTGTTCATTAGACTAATTGAGCTAATGCTGTCCAGACATAAAATACAAAGAATGAAAGCTATATGCAAACAAAACAGCTCTAATGACATTCTGATAAATACTGCCTGCCTGCAGAAGGCCAGAGGATATTACTCAAGGGCAGTAGAAAGATTTTCTTTGCACATCAGCAATAATCTATATATCCACAGAGAATTTAAATATGTAATTGAGATCTGCAGCAAACTATCTTCACTACGAGGGCAGGGGTAATGTTGCAGCTAAGCTCCTATTAGAAATTAGCACCCCTGAATTCGCATCTTCTCTTCAGGAAGACATTTTATATAACATTTTTGGAAAAATGGACAGAGTCGCTTTGAACTAAGCAGTTGGCAAGAATAAGAGGAAAAAAACAATCCTAATAATTTGGTCTAACTTAAGTGTTACTTCCAAAACAAAATGTGATCAAAAGGAAAGAGAGAAAATTGAACTTCTAGGTCTTGTATACTTAGAAAAATCAATGTAACTCTGCTTTCAAAAGTTCAGGTTTTTGAATCCTCATAGAATAGTTTGAGTTGGAAGGCACTCTAAAAATCAACTAGCTCAAACCCTCCTGCTTTGGGCAGGAACACATGCCACTAAACCAAGCTGATTGAAGCCACATCCATTCCAGAGATGGGGCATCCACAACTTTTCTTTTTCCAGCGCCTCACCGCCCCCACAGTACAGGATCTCTTGCTTATTTGGAAACCCTGTTGAAACCCACCCTCTTTCATTTTAAAACCATCCTCCTTGGCCCATCGTTTGCCCTTGCTAAGTCCCTCTGTCTGTCCTGTCAGCCCTCTTTAGGTATTGAAAAGTGCTGTAAGCTCATCCCAGAGCCTGCTCTTCTCCACCCTGGCTTTCTGGGCTGTAAGCAGACATTGCCAGGTAACGCTGAATTTCTTGTCAACCAGTACCCTCAAGTCCTTTTCCTTGGGGCTGCTCTCAATCCAGTCTTTACTCAGCTCTGAGATAAAAATGTTTGTTCAGGACTGAATCTCTATAATTTGGCATTCTTTCTTTCTCTGAAAAATAAAGCACTAAAGCTTCATTCAGCCTGTCACAAAGTCCCATTGCTGACAGTTGGTCTCTACTGTAGTTGTAAATAACAGTTTCTGAGTTATCTTTTTCTCTAAACCAATTCTGTTCCCTAATTTGCAGGAGGATAACAGAGGACAGGAGGGGAATGCCCATCTGATGTATCAATGAGAGCTTTGGAATTGTCTGACAGGTTTGACACCAAACCAGCAGAAACAGAGGTGTCTACATGTATATGCATATTATACGTGAATCATGGCAAGGTGACAGCAGAATCAAGGTCTGTATATGTTTTTTCCTGCATTATATCATTTTTTGATCAAGTAAGGTGAAAGATAAAGCAGGTGGAGACCTGTGTGTGGGAAGTAGACACTTTCCCACCTTGTCCCTTCCACTGCTTCCTGCTAGTGACGGGTTTTCTTCATGACTTCCTACACGGCCTGAACTGGAACGATAGGCTGACAAAAGCATCACAAAAGAATGAAGGAAGATAGGAAAAGGGAACTTTATGTATGGATATGAGACAGAGTAAAGAAAAGTATCAAAAATAGGGTGTAAGGGAGAGGAAAGCCTTAGGACAGTGCTGTCGTGAGGACTCAATGAATCCACTTCAGAGACAGAGGGAGATGATCCAAAGCTGAAACTCTGTTTCACTGTTCCTCTCTAGCCTAGTTTCCAAGTTTATGAAGTCTGGTTTGCCGGTATCCTGGTTGTCTATGTGGAGATGGTATGACTGTCATACTAAAATTTTATTCAGCTCCCCCAGTTCACTATTCAGAATACACATTGTGCCTGGAATAACTCAAAGGGAATCCATAGGTCAGAACGCTTCTTCCTTTGGATAATTAGAGAAAATAATTTTTACATGAACATCTGTCTCAAACATCTCAATGGCTGTTAAGAGTATTGGGCTGAAAGGAAACCAAAAAAACAATTCCAAAGATTATTTTCAAGGGGACTGTCCTGAAGCTGTGGTTTTCTATGGTGCTTGTTGTTTGTACTCCCCCACATGCATCCAAGTGATGGAAATTCAATCACTTACCCTTATCTATGAGATATCCTCTGATTTGATATGAAAGTATGAAAATATTTTGAGAAATACATTTCAGCAGAACTTACTGCAGATGCCCTACAAACCTCTTTCGGTGAAATCATTTATCAGATATGTGAGAATGTCAGGAGTGAGGATTTCTGAACCTTGTCCTAGATTGCATTTTATATATGGATTAATGAATGAAGCAATAAATCAAAGAAGATGGCTGTGCTCTGATTATTCTCAGTTCCTCATATACAACTTTCAATGTCCTACCTGCAAGGCAATGGGGGCAAGCTAGGGGAAGGAATAGCACAGAAATAAACCAGAATGGAAAGAATCAGCTTTTTTTTTTTTTGGTAGTAATTCTACCTAGGGCTTCTTACCCCTTTTTGATTGTATCTGCATTGTGCTTCTTAAAAGATGGGTTAGAAACAGAATTCTTCCCTCCCTAAAAATGTCCATGTGATCTCTGGGAAGGACTTTTTCATACATAGCATAGTAACTAAATGTATTCCAGAAAATACTCTAGGTTTTACAGCATATCAATTCTTGTCTACAGTAAAGCATGGAAATACAGCTATCAAACTTAGGCAAAGTAGTCAGCTGCAGCCTTTCTTGAACTGAAACCAAGTGAGAACAACTACATGAAGGAGTTATGTCTCTTTACCAATTTATCCATTTATTTAATTATGTGAATTTGCCATATGTACACACCCAAAATGTTATGGGAATTCCTAAGCTTTCTTAGTCTACACCAGATAGTTCCCAGCAGGTAGCATATAACATGGTCTAAGAGCCTTGTAGAAACTTTTATAAAGTAGATCTTCCTTCTATAGCTTGTGGAATCTGTCTAGATTTATTTTCTTTCAGGCATTATAATGTCTTTGGCAAAGAGTGTAAATGAGGAAGAGATATTTCTGGATCCCAACTTGTTATCACATGTTCTCTGACAATGGTTGCTATTCCATTGCTGGAAAATCCCCTTTACCCATCCTGAAGCTTTCATATTCTCCTTATCCCTCATTTGCATTCTCTCTTTTATCCAAACAACAACACAAGTTCAGCATTTTGACAGGTTGTCATCAGTATCATTCCTATCCTGAGGGCTAGATCCGTGGTGTACAATTGTTCTCCACGGTCTCTTTCATCTTTCCTATAGAGCATAAAAGAGGATGTAGAAATATTTCAATGTTTTAGCACGAACTGTACTGTAGAAAGGGGGGAATAACACATTTTAACATTCAAAAGGGTAGATGCCAGATTAATATGACAAACCTGGAAGAAGCTGGATAGATAGCCGGGAAGAGATGACAAAAGGTGGAGGAGAATGAGTTTTAAATTGGTGCTGAAACAAGCCATGTTAACACTGATGCCGGGAAGTCATTGAGTGTTTGCATACCACAGCAAGTGTTTGTTTTCTCCTTAGGGACAGTTTGTGTTTGCTATAGATGACAAGAAGAAAGCTGAGGAAGAAAGAGTCAATGTGTTTAAAAGCAGGATAGATAAAAATGTCTTTTATATTTTCCTGGTGTTCGGAGAATATTTTGCTCTGCAATTTAAAGAGATTGTAACTGGTGAAGGGTAGGAGTCCTTCAAACAGAGGGAGAAAAGAAAACAAAATAGGAATTGGTCTAAATTCTGAGTTCTGAACTGATTGAGATAGTGTATGATAGAGGGGTCTAGGAAGTCAAACAGACCCTAGTAATGGGGAAAGCCATTTCCCAGTGATTTCAAGCCACCTGTACTTTAGTCATCCTATCAGCATAACATAAAATGGCTCAAACTGTATTTATCCTAAAGCTAAAAGGAGCGGATTATCTGCAATTTCAGCACTTACATATATATTCCCTTGCAGTGCAATTTGATTCAAAAAATATCCNTAGAAAAAAGTAGCTGATGGCAACCAGTGACCAGTCCCACTGATGACAAACATTGTCACCAGGGATGGATCCAACATCATAAATGCTAAATTAAAAAATAATTGTTTCTCTACAGTGATTAGATATATTCACTGAATATACATGGAGGGTTTTATAAGAAATAATTTTAACATAGAACTACATTTTTAAAATAAATACTTATCCTACTAAGTCTTTCCATATAATATAAAGGGTTTTAAGAAAATAAAAAGCAAACACTTATATATTGCAAGATCTAGGAGCTCAGAATTGAGATACAAAATAACGTCAGTGTTTCAGGGTAGGACACATCACTGCGTACTGTACAGTAGCCAGAACGGTGTAATTCACTGTTGAAGTACAAGAAGAAATTAAAGTATGGTTTATCTCAGAAGTTCACATTGCAGACAAGTGATGGTACTGTTAACTCCATTCTTTTTTTTTTTAATCTATGAGGAGATTTATTTTTCTAGTTGGAGATCCCTAACAAACGCTCTAAAAGAGACAAATAGGTGGTGAATTTTTATGTCTACAACCGTGCTTAGAACAGGTTAACTATCTGCAGGTGACACCTCCTTGGGCAGGCAATTCTTGTTCTGTTCTTGCACTAATGGATGCTTAACAACCCAATTCAGTAGAGACAGTGGAATTCATTAGGCAAGGGAAGCTGTAGCAAATAACAGAATTTTAAAGAATCTGAGAGTCTGCATATTTGTTTTCTCATGTAATAGTCTCAGCCTTCATTTAGATTTACAGCATTAGGGAATGTTTTTAAGTACTTTATCTGTGTATCAATTATTCTCTGAAGAGGGCTTCACTGTATATCTACAATATTGCACTTGTGCAGTAAAAACAAGCATCTGAAGAACTCTCATGAAAATACATAAAAGCCAATTATTGTGATTTGTGTTTACATTCCAGCTGTCTTCTAATGAGATTTTTTTCCAAGCCATTAAAAAAAGAGGATAGTGCTGTCAATTTCTGGACTCGGAGATAAAGTTCATGAAAACATTTAAGTATCTGTTTCAGGTTTTGATTTGTTGAGAGGTTTTCGTGAAAAGACATGATTTTAAACATGCAGGAGTGCCTTCATAAAATAAAAATTTGATTTACTAGAAGCAAGTAAATGCACAATGAGATTGAATTCAACCACCACTTGTAACCGTGGGTTCCTCCCCAGCTCAGAGTAACCACTCACCTTTGATGATGGATGCCCAGGGTATTTCAGGGCAGCTGATAGAAGAGATCTGGCTTCCAGAGCAGTTCTTCCAAACTACAAATATTTCTACTTAACGTTGAGCTGGGAACAGAGGATAAAAGGTAAGACCTTGTCACATCCAGTAAGTGCACAGGCACCTGCCCACACATACTGAAAAAGATGAATTCAATCCTGTAGGAAGTGGGGAGTGGAGTGAGTCTGCCACTAGAACACACCCGAAACAACAGCTGCTGTAATAGCACAGGGAATGTTCCTGTTTCTTAAAGAGTGTCATGCATAGCAAACCTTTCTCAGTCTTAATTAGAAAACAAAAAATAATATGATCCCCCTACTGTATGTCTTTATTTACCCTCTCATCTGCTCTGGCGTTCTAATATCCAAGTTTTAGTTAGAAACAGATGCCTCAGCTTTAGCACCCTCTTGTAATGGCTTAATACTCTAGGTAAGATCAAAGACAGAGGAAAAAGATGCTACACTGAGCAGCACAACTTTTGAGCAAATGGGTTTGAATATTCATTAAACAACATTTAATTTAAACACCCAAACCCTAAAAGCAGCAACATATGGGCTTGTTTTATTTTACATAAACTGAATAGGAGGTTGTGCCATTAGTTTCTGCAGACATAATGTTCATTACAAATGAAGTATGTTTTCCTTTAGGGAATGAACCACCATTTCTGGAGTGTTGTCATTCCCCCAAAAGGTTCAGTATACTTGCCATATGAAGTACTGTTCTTGGCAATGTGCTTCAAAATGTAAACAAAATTCCCATAGATTTCCATCGACAAGGGGAACCTGGGGCAAATTAAATTCTTTAGTGAGAAACAAACAATGAAAAGAGCCCTCCCTTTTCAGTATTTTACCATATTTAAAAGACTGTCTCAATTACATAGTTTAGTACATGGGTTTTCCCCTTGCTTTTTCTGATGGAACATTTTTGCATAAGTGTGTGATATGTGGTTCTACAGTCCTCTGCTGGCTAAAGGATTACTTTGCACAACCTCTTCAGAAGCTGAGATCTTTTCTTGTATGAGTCGTTACTGAAAAACATGATATGTATTTGCTCTTGAATTTTGGCCGAATAAAAATATTTGGATTCTTCAGCAAGCCCCATAAAAAGTATTTTAAACATGCTCCTGCACTTCACATCCCAAGACTGCTATTAGTGGTAAAAGAAATGAAAAAAAGAAAAAAAAAAAGAGGCTGGAGGTACTTGGAGATCTAAGCTAAAGAGCAACAGAAGCTTTACTGCATTTGGGATTGCAGGATCTATTCTCTCTGTAGTGTTGCTGTAACTACACTATTAAGAAGTATCAATCCAAGAGTGGATCTCTGAAGTAGCTTGTGAAGTGTTTACTTGATAGATGTCTGCTGTAATATTCTATTTGCATTTACTAATTCTAATAAAAGGGAGGCACGGAAAGGTTTGTTTGTTGCTTTCAGTGTTTTGTTTGTTGATTTGGTTTCTTTTGTTAATGGGGAAGTCCTTCAGAAATTATTTTGAAACTTTGCTAAAGAAAGGCATTTTATGTAGGACTGAAGAAGTGTAGTACCTTGATATACCTGGGACGTCTATCTCCTTTCATCCACATAACAGGAAATGCTTTACAAACTTCCCTCAACCCTCCAGACAGCAACCTAAAATTTCTGCAGAAGGTTTTGGCACCTGTAGTGTCCCGGTTTAGGTTTTTTGCTGCTCTCACAGTGAGGGGGTTAACACCTCAGCTCTTGCCTGGGCCTCAGTCACTGCCATGGCATTCAAGGTTGCAGAGATAGGATTGCCTCTGTGAGTAAACATATTCAGGAGAGAAGAAAAAAAACCTCAGTAGCAAGATGTAGTGTGCCAGGTCAGTCCCTGTATGGAGAAGCTGAGAGCCATAAAGGCCCCCCAGGCCTACTAGAGAAGGGGTAGGAATGTTCTTCCAGGCATCCTGCTGCCGTTCATGGAACGGACTGACCGTGGTGTAAGCCTATGGACTAGAGAGAGAGGAACCAGTGATGCAGATGCAGAATCCACTGAGGCCACGACTGAAGATGGAGGAATCATGCTGCAAGCAGCTGCAATGTTTTTCGGAGCCCAGAAACAAGCCTGGAGCTGAGAGCTCAGCAGATCCTTTGGACAAACGTTTTGTGACAGAATTGCATTGTGGTAGGATCTGAACTATGTACTTTGGGATGGGCTCATATATGAAGCAGCGGAGTAGCATTTAAAACACTGCATCCTGTGCAGTGACTCTTGGACAACAGAGGATGGAAGAACTGTCGTCCCCAGGTCGAGATCTCACTTGGGAAAGGCTCGTGAAAGACTTTTCCTCTCATGAGAGAGAGAGAGAACTTTATGAAAGGGCAGAGAGATCATTCCTACCCTGGATCTGGTCAGAAATACCAACTTGCCTGGCTTATCCCTACCCCTGTCCCCCTTTGTCTCCTGGTGAAAGAAGGGAATATGAGATCTATTGTAAGAGAAGGAGGGGTGGGGGGAAAAGGTTGCCTTTTAAATGATGCTTCTCACATGAGTCCTGATCTTGTTAGTTAATAAATAAATCCTTTATATTCTTTACTTGTAGTTTGCCTTGCTTTTTTTGCCTGTGACCAGTTTTATTTTCCAGTTTTTCTTCTCCAGGAGAGGTTGTGGGTGAGTCTCTGGCATCTAGCCAGGGTCAAACCACGACAGGGTCCAGTGGAACATGAATCAACCACTAGGAAAGAGACTGGTAAATAAATTGCTTTTTATAAGCTATGTGATTATTGTCCATTCTTATATAGTCTGTGGGAAAGTAAAGCTATAAAAACAATCTGCAAGTAGAATGAATCTGAGGAACAGAATGCCATTGGGGTGAAAAGCGAGGGGACAGAAGGTAGAAACACAAGAAAAATGTAGCTATTTCACTAAGGATATATATGCCTTAAGACATGATATCAGTGCAATAGCCGTATATTTCAGCATTTCCCAAAAGTGGAAAGACCTATGTATATACAGAATGGAAAGCACTGACACAGGTTTCAGAAAGAAGCATGGTCCAAATGCAACAGCTAGCCTGAATAAAGACAACATGTTCTCTTGGCTAAGCAGGTTTGCTTATTTAAGGGAAAAGCAAAAGATCAAAGACTGAAGAACTACCTTCCTCCATCTCTAAAACAATAAAATCAGTAGTGACCTCTTAACCCTGCACAGGACCATTCCCAGGGGTCACAGCCATGTGCTTGAGAGTATCATCCGAATGCTTCCTGAAATCTGCCAGGCTTGGTGCTTGTGCCCACTGCCCTGGGGAGCCTGTTCCAGTGCCCAACCACCCTCTGGGTGAAGAACTTTGTTCTAATATCCAACCTAAACATCCCTTGACACAACTTCAGGCCATTCCCTCAGGTCATCACAGAGAAGAGGCCACTGCCTGCCTCTCCTCTTTCCCTTCATGAGGAAGTTGTGGAATGAGGTCTGCTCAGTCTCATTTTCTATGCTTTTAAAACAGTCAGGTACTAAAAAAAAAGGAAGTGTTTTAAAGCAATCATTTACCACAATGAAAGGAGATTTATTTTTTCCAAATGCCAAAGTCAAAGAAAGTGACAAATGGCAACCAAGACATTTACGCCTCTGTAGATATTTTAGTAAAAATGAGAAAAAAAATCTTCATGCATATTGCCCTTACTCCATCTTTAATGCCACATGTTTACTTTTCAGCATTTCTTTGACTCTGGACAATTCAATTTCACCATGTTTTCTGTGGTTTATTCACGAGTACAAGTCCTTCAGTGCTTTTTTCACAAGCACTATGGAATTCAGTGCTGGGAAAAATGTATTCTCATTTTAGTTAACTATTCAAGAAGTTTAATATCCATGTGTGAATGAGAAACAGTTTCTGCCGATCCTAGGTCCTTATACTAGTCTTTCCTTTTGTCAAGTCCTGAAGTAGAGCCTAGATCAACCTCTCTGCAATAAACAGAAGCGATCAATTAAAATAAATACTTAAAACATGAAATCTGTCAGTTCTCATGTTTTATACTTCTCTACTTGCCTTAAAAAAAAAAACAAACCACCACTTCTTGTCTGTAGCTGGATTTTTCACAACATAAAGAGAACTGTGAAACAAACTGTGCAAGAACTATTGACCAACACTTTAAAAATCAACTATTTTCCTCCTTGACATTTAAAATTTTTAGCTGCTTTCATTATGATTTTTACATTGACTGTTAAACCAGATAGAAAACACTGAAAAAGGAAAGTGTCAGTCCCAATTTTCTGCTCGTAGCCAACACTATGCAGGCAATATGGATCCGAGGTCATTTGTCACAGGAAAGTTTTATTATCAGAGATTGAAACCTGTTATCAGATCAACACAAATGATGCCTGGCTTAACAAACAGGCTAGCAAAAATTGACAGAAAATGATAGCAGGGTAGCAGCTCCAGTACAATCAAATCAGATCATCATGAAAGGCACTGAAGCATGTTTCTCCTAATGGGGGTCAGTTTGCAGTCTGGCCAGCTTCATTAAATAACAAGCTGTATTTTAACCCAATGAACACAAGTACAAACCACTATCATCCATCCCAGTGAAGCATTACACTCACATCAGTTTTGCTGGTTGTGTAATATCTACTATGTTAAGAGAAGGCACAGATGCTCTGAATCTCCTTCTGCCTCAGCACACTACTTGAGCTTATTTAAGATCTCTGTGAATGAAGAGCAGTAACTGGAAAGGAAGATGGAGCTTTATTAGTAGTACTGGTTGCCAATGGTTGCTCATGGAAAACAGAGTTACCTTCTAGCTCATGGGGTGTCTTTTAGCCACTTTTGCAGTTGTTCATTACCCACAGCCTTTACAGAGAACAAAGACTAAAATTACGAGGAAACTTACTGAATTTGAGATGAGGATAATTACCAGGAATATTTTAACGACGTAACTAGAGTTAAAAAAAGTTAGCAACAAACCTAAATTTCCATTTAATCCCTTCAACATGGAGTCCAAAGACATGAATGTACATGAATGTGCATTGAGGAGGTCACTTAAATCTTTTCATTTTACATCTTAGAGGCATTGTAACTAATCTGTTCAGAGAAATAATTTAGTCTTATTGCTACTGTGTTGGGAACATGATGAACAAAAGAAACATTTGCCACCTGTATTGGAAAATTCACCTAGTTAGATGAAATTTTGTCAGCATTAATAGCAGAACGAAAATGACCCTCATCTGGTCTCTTAGTACTATCAAAATAAACACACACCCCTCCCAAAAAGAAAAGGTTCAGTTGATCTTGTTTTGCCCAAATAGAAGCAAATGAGCAGGGAGCATTCACAAATGGAATTTCAAACTTACTGCAGGGATCTAATATCAACAGTTGCTACAGGACAAGGTCCTGTTTTTTCTGTGTGGGAAACCAATGACATGAAAATTCATTTCTTATAGGGACCAGAATATATTGAACAAGTTAATTTCTTTTGAATGTTGCAAACAGATTTGATAGTGACCTACATGCTTTAGTCTTTATACAACATACTATCAATGGAAAGAACCCACATCACCCTGATATCCCTCTGCCTATTGGTACTGCAGTCTTCTCACAGCATACTTTTCCTCATTTATTTCAAAACACTGACATTATTAGCTTCATTTCTTCCCCTTAGTATTTGTCCTGAAACCTATTACAAGCTGGTCCCTAGACAAAGCCACCTTGTTGTGCCTAGGTGATGCCAAATTTTATCATCTTTCACCTTTATCATTGCTATCTCTTCCTGTGAAGCCAACTCATCTCTGCTCCTCCAAATAGACTCTGCCTCCCAGCTAAGTCCTTCTTTGATACGCTCTAGTTTGTTTTTTGCCTTCAGGACCATAATCTCCTTCAGACAGGAGCCATCATTATCTGGCTGTGCCACTTCTATCTCAGTGAACAGAGATGGAACCTCAGCAAGGACTACTTGATACAGTTTCATTTAAGACAAGCCTTGAGGCTTCTGCAGTTTTCAAAGTGTTTCACTGGAAGATTTCATTTACCAGACCAGCTACACAATTTTGAGTCCTTCCAACAGAAAAACCTAAACATCATCTGTGCATACGACTCCAACAAGTCCTAGCCATTATAAATGGTGGTTAATAGAATGTATATCAATTTAAGATTGGTCACCACCAGATTCATTTAGAAACTGTTGTCCAAAATTCCCTTATAATCTAATCTGGACTCCAGACTGGTCATCACATGGATAAAATACTGGAGATACTGAAATACAAGGGCCAGGCAACGCCTGAAAGCAGGCAACAGTGACAAAACTGCTACCTATAGATGGTGGGATGTGCCAAGATCAGCAGGAAATGAAAGGGTTCCTTCAGCACACAGTAGGGAAAGAAGTGCAGATTCCAGTTCCACTTAATTGTTTTACCTCCCACAGGAAAGTGGATTAACTTAGAGTCTGCACAGCATGACATGCATTAAACCTCTGAATTACAGAACACCTGCTACATGTTGCTTAGACTGGAGTGCATATGGGCAAAACGTTAGCACAACAGAAACTCACATGAAGAGCTGCTCCTGACTCCTAATTGCTGAAGCACCAGGATTTCAGATGACAGCTACTCAACTGATTGCCATTTTCCAGTTAGAACAATAGGAGAAAAGGATAGCCACATCAACACAGAATGTTGCAGAACAGTGAGAAAACTCC
Organism: Pitta sordida; assembly: GCA_013390025.1. NCBI lineage: Eukaryota > Metazoa > Chordata > Aves > Passeriformes > Pittidae > Pitta > Pitta sordida. The sequence continues at coordinate 56,876 of WEKX01029500.1, forward strand.
CAACAGACTAATGTGATTTGATCAGTTAATTCTAGATCTATTTAACCCCTTCCCCATTTTTTGTGCTTAATGCTTCACAGTGCAAGACCAGAGTACAGCTTATGAATATGTGGTTATAACCTAACCATGCAACAAGAGTCAATTGTTTTATGGATTCACCAGGTGTTTTTTGCTGTCAATCTTCCAACAAATGAGGCATCAAATACCAAATTATGTCATCAAACACTACCTACAGTAATCCCTCGAACATCACGGGGAGTCAGTTCCAGAAAGATGCCGTGATAAGCAAAATCAGCAAAGTAGCGGTAAAGGCGATAAATATGGTCAAGACACAGAAGAACCCTGAGATTTATTGAAACTGTGAGTGGTGAACCACAAGGTAGCAAGGGATTACTGCATTTAAGTAGTAAACATTTGGAAAACACTTAACTGTATGGTCTTCACTGAAACTGATGGTTTCCATTGACTTCAAAATACGAGTGAAACAAGGATATGAGTTAAAGCCTCAGCTCCTAAACATAACTATTTTTAATGCATATTTTCAAAGGAGTTAACCATTTTTGAAGGGGGCAATTTCATCTCCTTTAGGCCTATTCTACGAAAGTTTGCCATATATTTGTATTGCTGTGTTCAGACCACCCCCTAGTGGTATTTCAATTACATTAAAAAGCATGACTTCTTTTATACATGGAAAGGATTTACAGAAGGCACTTCCTTGAAACCACTTTAGATATTAAGACTTAAATGCGTTACATTTGCTCCATATCCCTTGCAATATTTTCAATTTTCCTAAGTTTACTCACTGACTCAAAACGCATCTACAGACTCAAGGAGTTCAGTGAACATACTATATTGAAGTACACAAATCCCACTTTTAATACACCTCTACCAATTCCTCTGTTAAGGAAGTTTCCCAGTCTGAGCATGAGACTCCCTGCCAGTCACTCTCCTGAGACCAGAGATTTTCACTGCTGGAACTGAGGCCCCTTCTCATTGGGTGGTTCCAGTGACCAGAGGGGTCCCCGCTTGACTCTCCACACCCACCACTTAGTCAGACCAGGTTTCCCACAGTAGTCTCAGCAATCTCATTCCATTGAGCCATTTATTTATGGCATAGTAACACTAACAGCTCAAACTGGTGCCTCTGAGGGACCCCAAACTAAGGAACCCCTGCGTTTCTACCATTTCAGTCTAAGCACTGGATCATCTGGAGTCCTCAGCTCCTGCTGCCCTGTGTTGGGTCACCTTCCTGTTGTCAGCATCTTGGCACTCTGTTACACAAATGGTTGGTAGTTCAGGGCCTCTTGCCTCAGTTCCCACCCAGAGTTCTTGCAGCTCCCACTGCAGCTGCACACTGAGCTACCCGCACAGAATACAGTCCTTAACACTTCAGTACATATAATCTTTAGGAAGAACATTCAATCTTTGAAGCTCTGCCTGCCAACAGTCTTTTAACATCCACAGGATCTCAGAATCAAATCTACTTTACAGTCAGTTACCGCAAGTCTCACCACCTCCCTAGTCTATCACTAGTTCACTTGTGTTTTTAAAATTTCATCAGAGCAAATGTCTATTAATCCCATTTACTAATACCAATAAAGGTAAAAACACTATAGCATGAGGTACAGAAAATTTACAGCAGCCAATAGTGTGATTCTGCTGAATATAAACATCAACCTCACTAATTCAAGATTCAGACTAGAAGGTACTAGATGCGGCATTAAGTGCTTTATCTACACCTAGATCTTGTACAATATCCTCTTTCAACCACTTTAACAACTCTATGGTAGTGTCGGTTTGCTCCTCCAAACAGTAAAAACGCCATTCCAGAGTTACAACGTGCTGCCTCAGGACAAAGGCAGTACAATTCAAAAACACTGTATTTAGATAATGAAGTCAGAGCCTTAACCAGCAGAGCTGTTAGAGCTGCCCACTGTTTCAGTCCTATTTAGAGTATGCAACTTGCTTGCTCCTCCAAACACTTGCACGAGAACGCCCACACCTCAATCTTAAATGACTCCTTTAACACCACCAAGGAGTGTAGTACAGAGCTTGCAGGCCACAGACATCCACTGCCTGCCCTGAAAACTTGGGTACAAGACACAAAACATGGCCAGCTCATTCACTGGCAGAAATCCTTACCATGCAGGTAGGCAGCACTGATTATCTGTCTACATGTTTCATTCTGCCTTACACTGTATTCTACAAGTCTATATAAAAGTCAGCCAAATAAGAACATCTTTAAAGGACTTCCCAAACCACAGCTTGAACATCAGATGACAAAAGCATGTCTACCTCCATCAACTAACACGGCCTGCTTGGAATTAGGTCACACTACAACCTGCAGAAAGCTCCAATTCACTTCAAATTGATACTCAAAACAATAGTTGCTTAATTATGAAAAGATTTTAATACAGTGCAAACAGTGCACCTATGTTGAATTTCTCCAACTTTACAAAACTGTAGCTTTCAAATCAAAACTAATGGGCAAACCAGCATTTTATTGACATAGTTTATTTGATGACCCAGATGAGAAGCTTCTGCTTTCTGGAAGTATTTCCTCTGTATTTCTTCACAGAATGATGAAGCCTGTAAAGATAAAAAATAGATCACTGCCACACAACGAAAACAAACTTTTACACTCGTACATTTATAGAGCCCGAAAAACTGGTTCCCTACCAAGTCAGGTGAGCTACACTACTCTTCTTTCAAGAGCACAAGGTTCAAAACTTTGCAGCACTGTCATGGGAATGAGAGCGTACAACACAGGCTCTTCTGTAGAAGAGCTCAACAAGCTACACCTGCTTTGATAGCTTTCTGTTAAGACATTACATTTGCTCTATCAGCTCCCAGACAGACCGTTTGTAATAAAACTATTTCTTTTCTGGAATGCTTACTGACTACAGCACTTAGGTTTCTGCAGAAAAAATATAAAAACCCAGGGACTGATCTGAAAGAGTGTAAGGTTTGTTTATAAGTTTGCTTAAAAGAAGTGTCTGTAAAAAACCAACAGAAATCTGTTGCAAAAATAGGTATCATACTACTACATATGACTATACATACTACAATCTATGTAAGACAATAAAAAACAATGTCTACTACCCTTTCTTTAGCATAGCTAAAAATAAAAAATATAAGCTTTGTTTACAGTGAGACCAAATAATCACCAGCTTTAGGAACAGTAAATGTGAATTGCCTCATTTACCATTTCAGTCTTTACACTAATCAGGTATTACATACAACTTGAAGTCACGTAAGCTACCAACACGGAAATAAGCATGAAAGTGATTTGGAAATACTCTTTCTTAGTCTAAAAATCTTGCTCTGGGTTCTACAACTGCGTAAGTAGGCTTTTCACAAATCAACATTAGACCTATGTCATCATGATCACTGAACTGCTGAATGTCTACCCTTACAAAGCATTCTGAAGTCATACCTGCTATCCATTTTCCATCTGAAGAATGTTCATTTACTGAAAAACAGAAAACATTAATTAATAATAAGAATATTTTACCTATGTTCCACCACTGCAGAAGGTGAGCTTTGGGCATTTTTACTGAGACTCACAATATGCTTTTTTCAAAAACCACATTGAAATGTGATGAAAAAGCTTCAACATTTTGACTACTGCAAGGACTGGAGACTTGGATTTCACACATTCCCTTGAACACAAAATGGGACCTAACACCTGTTGCAAGTTTTAACTGAGCTCGACAAAGTCTATAAATAACACAAAATACTTTAAAATACTTCTCTTGAACCTGCAGGGAAAACAGAGTAGGAATTCCAAAGGAGTGAGAAGTGAAAGGAAGCACCAAAGAAAACTTAACAATGAGGCATCAACAGTTATGTCTGAATGGAACGATTTTTTTCCAAGTACGATTCACCACTCTCATAGTATTCATGACTACATGGTATGTAAAGTTTAAAACAATACACACTCGCCTGAAGATTTCTCAGAATCAAATGCCCTTATGTTTCTGAGATAAATAGCTCTCACAGACTGTATGGGTGGACTCAAAAACATATTCCAGGACTCCTATTAATAGTTCCTCCACAAAGCTGTGATAAAGGATGATGAACCATGCCACATCATTGCATGCATTTTTCAAGATAAATAGTAAGACATCAGTGCATTTCACAAACATTTGTATGTAATGCAGCACAGAACTTTTCTCAAGCAAGCTTTCCAGAAAGCACACAGAGTAATTTATCTCAAGTGAGGACTAAGCTGGTAAACAAGTGACATCTAATCCACGCATTCTTACCAAATGAGAGATCATTTTAAAAGATATAAAAAAACTCCTATCAAAAACACAGTTTATCTACGACTAAGACTGCACATTGGTTTGAGAAGCAGTTGATACAGAAGTCACATCTACAAAATTACCACAGGACTTGATCCTGGCCTTGAATTTCTGAAGTGTTGATATGCTTTAAAGAGAATTTCTATGAACAGGACAATTTTAATAATTCAAGTGACAGTCATTTAACCACTTTGCAATAACACTCTATAATAGGTACCTTCAGGTGCAAAACTCTGGAAGGGAAGAAGTTCATCTGTAACTGCTGGCATCAGGGCCACACTAAATGACTCCCTTGCCATTGATAAGATGCACTGAGGTGTGATGTGACTTAGTTTTCAAGTACACAACTACTCACACACAACGATCAAATTACACATGCAATTGCACTGTACTACTTTGAATCAGATCCTGGGGGGGGGGGTGTCTCACTCAATGCCTCAAATCAAGAGCACTGAGTTTCTTGGATTTCTTCTCACTGCAAGTTCCTTATTTTAAAGCTTATTCAATAGTTTCAAAAGTCTTGTTTGCTATCAGTCAAATTTTATTTCTAAGTCACAAGGAATAAAGTTCATTATGTAATTATCTCACCCTCACATGACAGTTTTAAGTTTAAATCCAAATGCATGCAAGGCAGTACAGTGCTTTAATTAAAAGGATGGACACATTTCAGTGATGAATAATTCAGTCACCACATTCCATGCTCATTTCCAGTACCTGTAGATACTTCATTTCTGATGGAGAATTCCAAGAAAGTAGAAAAAAAAGCAAAGTGAAGATTACTAAAGTTCAAGATGTCAAGGCATTTTCATAGCTACAGAAATAAGCACCAGAACCCATTATTCTGTCTCCCCTTGTTAAAACACCTGGAGAAAACCTACCTGGCTGCACACCTTATTCTGCATTTGTCAAAGAACAAAACATTGTGAAGGAAAATGAGTGGCCTCCCACCCAGGCTATTCCTCAGTTTGGGTTTTGTTACATGACAGAGGAACTCTGCCCTCCTCCCAGCTGCTTGTTTCAGGTTCCAGTCTCAGCCCAGGAAGATCCCACCAGAGGAAGACTCTACTACGTTGGGAACCAGTCGCGTACACCCAGGATAAAACCAGCATTCTCACTTCCTTCTATTGACAGTCCCCTCACTGCCTACAAGACTGCACACCCTTAATGAACTCACCTCGATATGTAACACCATAACTAATAACTGGGTGGAGTAAGCATTAGGTATTTAGGCAGCCTGAGTAACAAGTGTTAAGATGATCTAAAGTGTGTATTGCGAGACTGAGTTATGTGATTAGAGCAGCACTGTTAGATTTACCCAAGTTTAACTTTAGTTCAAGTGACACATAGGAAACAATAATTGAACAAGCATTGTTTCACGTTGCATCAGCTAAGCTTGCAGCCGTGAGGAGCAAAACTAAGCTACTGAGCTGATGACAAGCTATGTAACACAGAGATTACCTTCTGTTATCCAGCAGAACAGGTGAAAAAGTGGAAGAAAAACAATGTTATTCTGTTGAAGAATCTAATCAACATTTCAAAGGCACATGTTCACTACAGCTTAATTATACTCTCATCCTACCTTTTTGCCAGCACCAACATTTGCCTTGGCTGTGCCCCTGACTTTCTTCATTCTGTTCTTACGCTCCTTTCGCTGCTTCCTGGAAGTTTTCTTCTTCTCATACAAGCCATGCTATTAAAAAACAGTTAAAATTGCATTTAACATTTTTTCACTGCTAATAACTCCACACTTATCATTTCTGAATTCTTCAAATACATTTTAAATTTGAAATATTAACTAAATAGCAAGTTAATTAAGTAATGATTCAATACAGATCATAAGCACTAAATGAGCACATGGATCAGTCCCATCTCTTATGCTTCTTCCAGACTTTTAATTACTGCTAAACATCTTGGGTAACACAGGTTTTGCCTTCCCGGTTCCCCTATAATATAAAGTAAAAAACCTTATACTATTTTGCAAATGCTATTTTATAACCTCTGAGTAGACTAACAGCACTCTCACCAAACTGGGTTTCACATATGTGACTCCTAAGTAACTAAATACTATCTCCACCTACCTCCAACCCCTCCTAAATGCTCTCAAGATACCAAAAAACAACGTACCCTGGCAAGCCTGTGCTTTGGTTCGTTTTTCTTTGCATAGTCCAGGGAATCATAGATCATGCCAAAACCAGTTGTCTTGCCACCACCAAAGTGAGTTCTGAAGCCAAAGACGAAAATTACATCAGGGGTTGTCTTGTACATTTTTGCCAGCTTTTCCCTGATTTCTGTTTTGGGGACTGTGGCCTTCCCGGGATGAAGAACATCAATCACCTAAGAGAGAATTTTTACAAGGTTAGAAGACGTCAATATCCAGTACAACAGGCAGCTGCTACAGTTCCACCATGAGCACCTTAGCAGCAGAAACTATTATTCATTTAAGACAAAAGCATTCAAACAGCTTCCTGCTTCACAGAGTTGCTCAGCTTAGAATATACCTTTAAGGTCACTGAATCCAACAGTAAATCCAAGACTGTCAAGTCTCCCAAGGGCACTAAGTCATGTCCTCAAGTGCCACATCTACATGTTTTTTCAAAATCTCCAGGGATGATGACTGAACCACCTCCCTGGGCAGCCTGTTCCAAGCCTAATAACCCAGCTGGTGTGGAAATTTCCCCCAATATCCAATCTAAACCTCCCCTGGTACAACTTCAAATGACAGAACAGTTTGCTACTTCCCCATCAAGATTTGTCTTCAGCATACACAACACATTCAAACTCAAAAGCTTTTACAACAAGAACTTGGGCGATTTTATGTGCCCCCTACTTAAAGCAGCTAAAAACCACTTGCAGCCCTGAACTATCAAATTATTAAAGGCAGATTTTTTGATTCTTTTACCATCTGCTTGCGCTGCAGCAGTCTGTTTGTCATGAACTTCCTGGTTCTGATGGTCACTGTGTCATTCTGTAAGAGAAATCAAAGTAAACACAACGATAGCTACACATACAACAGAAATTTAATAAATTCACACTAAGCAGGAGTCAGGAGCCTCAAATACTGACAGTGAATTCAACCTAAGTGGACTGGTCCCAGGCTACAGAAAACACCTTCAAAAAGCACAGTGCAAAACTGACAAACTCATCTCTAGTTTCCAAACACCACGGCAAGACACACACCTTCACCATTCTGAAAAACAAAGCAGCTTTTAATGAAGCACATGCACCAAGTGCCCAAACACTGTAAAAATGTATCACAAATTGCCTAAAGAACCTCAAATATTACCATCTCGGTGGTGTCCCATCCTTAAGGGGAAGGGAGCACCTAAGATTCCTGGATGCTCACGATTGAAAGAAACAACGAAGATCAGAGGGTCCACAAAAGCTTACAAAGTTTTATCAGTAAATTAGACACTTGGCATGGAAATTGGTATGCTAGTTAGTCCCTGACCTCAGTGCAAGGACACTGTAGTGGGTTTTGGATAAGGGATAGGCTGAAAGGGAAGAGAGAAAAAAGAATGGGAGAAAGGGATCAGTAGCCCTGGCTCCAGCATCAATCCTGACTTCATGGTAGTACCTTTTATAGAGAAGGTTCTCCCTCTCTACACGAATTAGTTACCGCACAGTACATTCCTCTAACCTTTCCAGAAATGCGTAGAAGGATTTGGGGGTCTTTGGTGGCCTTGGTCCACCCCGACAGTCCTTATTTCCTGCTTGCACTGTACTGTGCTGATCTCCAGAAGCCAAAACAAGGATCTGCCCTGGAAAAATGCTGCTCTACCTCTGCCTGACCCCATTCTCCAGGCACAACAACCTTTTGGCTGTTCCTGCAAACAACAGTTGGCTCTGCAGCCATTCAGCTACTGGTGTTGGACACATACTGGAGCCCAGTCATGACTTGGTCTTCTTGAACGTTTCCCATGTTACAGAACGGGTCAGGTAGGAAGGAACCACAGTGGGGCACTGGCCCAACCTCCCCACTCAAGCAGGGACCCCCTAGAGCACATGAGACAGTTCCTGAGTATCTCCAGTGAGAGAGACTCCACAAACTCTCTGGACAACCTGTTCCAGCACATGGTCTGGTCTAACAGAGTGAAGACAATCTCTGCATTCAGAAGTCACTTCCCGTGCATCAGTTTCTGCCCATCGCCTGGTCAGCGCCACTGAGGAGCCTGGCTCCATCCTGACACCGCTCTGCACACAGTCGTACCCTGAGCTCACCTCTCACTCTTCTCTGGAGGCTGAGCAGCTCCCTCCGCCTGTGCTGCTCACACAGACGCCCCAGCCCCTGAACCATCTCTGCCGTCTCTCCCGGAGCTGCTGATCTGGACACGCCACTGCCGGGGCCGAGGGCAGATCACCGCCCTGGGCCCGCTGCTCTTCCTAACGCATTCTATGCTTCTCTAAAAAGCCCGCCAGGCCCGTGTGACCTGCGGCAGCCCCCCAAGAGCACCAGCAGCAGCAGCAGCAGCAGCAGCTGGACCAGGCTCTGTCCGGTGGCACCGACCTGTAGGACGGGGGGTTCCGCCTGCACGTGCTGTGGTGGTGCGCGGGTGCCCGAGCCCTGAGCTGAGAGCCCGGGCAGCCGAGGCCGGGCTGGGCCCCTGGGGCGGCCCGGGGCTCGCTGGTCCCGCCGCCGCGATGGTGAAGGAACAGTTCAGGGAGACGGACGTGGCCAAGAAAATGTGAGCGCCGTACCCTGGGGGAGGGTGGGGGTGCGGGCCGGCGGTGGGACTGCCCGGGGAGAGGAACCAGCACCTCTGCTCCTGGTAGTTACCTGGAGGAGCCTGTGTCGGCAATAACTGGGGCGGTGTCTGGGAGTGCGTTCGGGCCCAGAGAAGGGCAAGGAGGCTGGTGAGGGATCTGGAGCACGAGTCCTGCGATGAGCGGCTGAGGGAGCTGGGGTTGTTAGACCTGGAGAAGAGGAGGCTCAGGGGAGACCTTGTCGCTCTACAACCCTCTGGCAAGAGGCCAGAGCCGCATTGATTCCATCTTTTCTCCTGGGCAACCGGCAGTAGGACAAGAGGGCGCAGTCTTAAGCTGCATCAGGGGAAGTTTAGGTTGCACATTAAGAAGAATTTCTTCACAAAAAGGGTGATTTGCCATTGGAATGGGCTGCCCAAGGAGGTGGTGGAGTCACTGTCCCTGGAGGTGTTTAAGAAACAGGTCTGGACATGGAGCTTAATGCCATGGTCTGTTTGACCTGATGGTGTTCAGTCATATTATGAATGATCTCAGAAGCCTTTTGCAACCTCATTGATTCTGTGGTACTTAGGTGTGTGTATGTGCTTTGTATTTTGTCTGTATTTTGGTATGTATGTGCCTGTACCAACGTGTGGAATTTCCCATCCTAGAAGCCACATATGTTTTGGCATGAAATCTCCAGAAGAGATGCGTCAGCAAGCTCACATTCAGGTGGTCAGCAAGAACTTGTACAGTCAGGATAACCATCACTCTCCTCTGCAGTATGGAGTGCTGGACCATCGCATGGTGAGAACCTTTTGTTTTTCTCCAGACTCTTTTTGTGGAACTAATGAAGTGGTTAAAAATATTGGGGTCACTGAAATGCACTGCTTTGTCAAAATATGCACAAATGAGGCTTTACTTAAATTTCATAGACTCTTAACTGCTGTGCCAGCTACTTAATGATTTTGGAGGGTTGAGGAATGCGTTCTTTTGAGGCTGGAGTAAGTTCTTTCTGCCAAGTTGTTGGGAGACCCAGAGACATCCACAAACAAAATGGCATAACGTAGATTAATGGGCTGTAGAACAATTGCAAAAAGTTTGTAAGCCCATGTCACTGGTGTCAGTGGGGGCTGGGTATAGAAAGAGTGAATATAATGCTACTGACACGCTTCTGATGCGGGCCAAAAGGAGTGGGTCTGCTGTCAGGATACCTGACTGGCTTCAAAACTGTTGTATTTTGCATGTATTCACTTGATTGAGGCTGATTTTTTTTACCCCCCTATGTGTGTGTTCCCTTTTTCCCAAAGGGAACCAGTGAAAAAGACCGTCCATGTGAAACCTGCGGCAAGAGTCTTGCTGATTGTTTGGGACATTATGGGTATATTGACTTGGAACTGCCCTGTTTTCATGTGGGATACTTCAAAGCTGTGATAGGTATCTTGCAGGTAAACAGGATTATGATTTGTTGTCAGTTTCTATTCTAGTAAATCAAAAGCTCTGTTTGCTTTATATGGTTTTTTAAGGTCCTGCAGAGCTCAGATAAGCAATTGCATCACTATATTTTTTTTCTCATATGCATTTGACTGTATATTGTCATGTGTGAATTGGTCTTTCAGTCAAGGCAGTAGTACCTCATTGAAGAGTCTGCACTCTGTTGAAGAATTTAACCTATAGTTCAGGAGGTTACATCTCCGAGTGTTACACAACTGTGTTTCTATGTGTTTACACTTCAGATGATCTGCAAAACCTGTTGCCGTATCATGCTGTCAGTGGAAGAAAAGAAGCAGTTTTTGGATTACCTGAAGCGACCTGGCCTTACGTACCTCCAGAAGAGAGGGCTGAAAAAGAAAGTGTCTGAGAAGTGCCGAAAGAAAAACACTTGTCCTTACTGCGGGGCCTTTAATGGTGGGTGTTTACCTGGACACCTATGATAAGATCCAAATCTTGAATATGCTAGTCCATTGCACGGCACGTGTTCTCTCGGGCCTTTGTTAAGAAATGGGGAGTTGCATTTTTAGTGCCAGGCACGTGCTTGTTCACATCTCATTTGTGTGGATATAGGCATTCCCCTAGCTGCTTGTGTTTCATAGCAGTAACCAGTAGTTGACACGTGAATAATAGCAAACTGTTTCAATGTTTCTAAAAATATTGGGAGCTACAGTAATCCCTCACTACTTTGCTGTTCACCATTCGCAGCTTCAATACATCGCGGGTTTTCCTGTCTTTACCGCCACTTTGCAGATTTCACTTACTGCAGCATTCCTCTGGATGAAATTGGGAGAGATGACTGTAGTGGCAGTGATCAGTACCTTCACATAAAAGCATTGCTAGACTTTGAAATTTGGAGTGAACGTGATTTTTCATCACTGCATTAAATTGTCTTCCTTAAGATTACTCCTTCTTTAGGACAGGGTACCTTTGTAAGGTTTCATGTTAACTTTTCAAACTGGATTTTGGTTTTTTCAATCTACACTGACCATGTTCCTGCAGTTTAAGGACTGGGAGTGTTACAGATTGATAGTAGATGGTTAATCCATGAATTCAAACTTCACACTTGTCAAAATTGTGGGTTGGTTGTTGTAGTGATCAACAGCCTGAATGAATACGCAGAGGCTTCATCCTGAGTGCCATCTATGCATAGTGGGGGCATAAACAGTAGGTGTGTACAACTGCATGGTAGGTCAGAATACTTCAGTAAAATAAATGAGCACTTGGACCAGTCTGTGCAAGTTTTATGAAAAATGTTACCTGTGTGGCATGAAAATCTTTATCAGATTTTTCTGATAATTGACTACCAAGATTATATCAGAAGACAGTGGGAAGATACATGGCACATCCTGTTTTTTAGTGTGGAAGCTTCTACTTTTAAAAATATCTGCTCTGAATGAGGTGAGGATAGATTCAAATGTGGACTAAACCACCTGTTTTCAGCTTCAAATGCTGCATCATGGTGTAGGCACATCAAGCCATTCAAACAAGATTGTCCTCTTGTTTTGTGAGTTTAGGCAACTGATTAATAAAGCCAGTAAAGTTTTATTATGTTTACTGTGGATTTAACTGATTTTGGAACTGTAGCTTACTTGTTTTAAGTTTTGGTGTTGTTTTTTGACTATTTTTGTTGTTTTGAAATGAAAAACCAAGACAACCCACGTTTAATTGTTTGCAGGAACTGTGAAGAAGTGTGGTTTGCTGAAAATAATACATGAGAAGTACAAGACAAATAAGAAAGTTGTAGATCCAATAGTATCGACTTTTCTTCAGTCCTTTGAAACTGCCATTGAACATAACAAAGAAGTAGAACCCTTACTGGGAAGAGCTCAGGTGAATTTTATTATAGCTTATATGTTCTGCTAGTTTTTGTGCATAAAATAAAACTCTTCAAAGGTCTTCAATGTATCAGCTGAAGTCTTGTGGTGGGCCAAGAATTTTGTGTATCAAAAGACACATGAAGAATGTTTGTGTCTGTTGCAGTAATGTTTACTTTGCTAAAATGAGAAATTTATTTTAATGGTATATTCTGAGTTTATTACTTTGAGTCTGAAAAGAGTGTTCTTGATGTGTTATGCTTCCATAAGCGAGGAAAGGAAGAAGAAACACAGGTGCCTGTAGAGTTTGCACATACATGTGGATTTACTGTAACTCCAGTATTATTCCAATACACAGATGCTTTTTTCTTCAGAAGATCTTAACACTCAAGTCCACTTTCTAGGCTTTATGCACTAACTTTTTCTTTCCCGAAGCTTTGCAGTGTATGTAGTTTTTGTTTCCTTCTGCTCTTTGCAAGCAGAGAAGATCTCCAGGTAGATACTTGGACAGAAAAAATAGGGAATATCTGGCGTTTCTTACAGTGCAGCAGTAGCTCGTCTAAGAAGAGAGAAATTTAGTGTTAATAAATAGTCTAGTAAGTTATGTAATTCATAGGAGTTTCTACTAATAAAATGAATTTGATGCACTGTAATTTTGTTGTAGGGTGTTAATTGAGTTTCTTTGTCTATTGACTATGAAATATTCTCTGTTCACTCTTGAGAAGAGACAGTAATACATGATCAGAAGTAAACTTGGGGAAAAATGGAAGGAAAGAATATAGTACATTAACCTCTGCTATGACAGAAGCATTGGTTCAGAGTAAATAAACTGGAACATAGTTCTCTATTTGCTTTTGAAAAAGACTTTGTTTTTGAGCACCAGTAAATCAGGAGAGGAGAGATGCTTTGAAACTTGGTATGATGGCTTGTTCTCCCCATTTTTCAATTTGTTTTATAGGAAAACTTGAACCCTTTGGTAGTATTGAACCTCTTTAGAAGAATCCCAGCAGAAGACATTCCTCTACTTCTAATGAACCCAGAAGCAGGTAAACCTTCAGATCTGATCCTCACGCGACTCCTGGTGCCCCCGCTGTGCATCAGACCCTCTGTCGTGAGCGACTTGAAGTCTGGCACCAACGAAGACGACCTGACAATGAAACTCACAGAGATCATTTTCCTCAATGATGTAATAAAAAAGGTGAGTCATCCTTCAAGATCTGAGACTGTTGCCTTCAAAAAGGTTTGGTTAGAATTAAATGTAACAAGTGGGTTTACAATTAGTGCCGTATTTGTGTGTTGTTGGGCATTTTCTTGAAGTAAGGGGAGCCTGCTTCAGGTGGAGCTGGCTGACTGACTGCTTGCAGACTGCTGGGATTTTTCTGGGGAGTGTTTGTTCATTTCAGCTCTTTTTACCCTCCCATCATCATGACACTTCTGGAGTGGTCACTTAAAATGAAAATATTAAACGTATTGATGGGTGGTTTGTTTTTTCTTTTTCCTTTCAACCTTCCTCTTTTTAACTACATCTTTGTCTTGTCTTTATTCCACCATCTCTTCTTAAGAAACCCATGTTTCACTTATCATGGTTATCAAATTGAGACTACAAGGAAATTGGACAATTTGTTTAGAAGAGCATTTTTAAGAGACTAATACTTTTCATGCTTTTCAAAACTGATTTCTGTTAGGCAAAACAAAGTCAACCAAGTGCTAACTCTCCACTGATGGAAAAATTAACTACTGATGGTTTTCCTGACCTTTAAGTTATATTCACTTAATTTAAGAGGATTGGGAAAAATATGATTTAACCAAATAGCAAGTTTTGTGAGTGTTTGGCCAAAGCCCATGTGAGTCAAACGAAATTTGCTGGCTTATCTCATGACTGGATGTTAGGAAGAGGTTTTTTACAGAGAGAGTGATGTCTCAGTGGAATGGTCTGCCCAGGGAGGTGGTGGAGTCGCCATCCCTGGAGGTGTTTAAGAAAAGACTGGATGAGGAGCTCAGTGACATGGTCTAGTTGGTGGGAGGCTCGGATGGATGAAGCGTAGTGCCTGTGGTTCCACACCTGTGGGCCTGATCCCTGGGTGGGCATTCGCTGGGAGTTGGACTAGATGATCCTGAGGGTCGCTTCCAACTCAGAATAACCTGTGAACCTGTGACTGGCCTTGTATACATCTGGCAATATACATCCTGTTGTAGGGTTAATTTGTCTTTTTCTTTCCAGTATATGCAAGTTTCATAATGTTATTTGCAAAATGAAAGTTGTACTCATAACAGAAATTCTTTGCTCCTTTAATATGTGTCATTATCTTTATTTTCTGTACTATGACTGTTTTGTTTAGCATAGGATATCAGGAGCCAAAACACAGATGATTATGGAAGACTGGGATTTTCTTCAACTGCAGTGTGCCCTGTACATTAATAGTGAGCTCTCGGGAATTCCTCTCAACATGGCACCTAAAAAATGGACCAGAGGTTTTGTTCAGAGGCTTAAGGGAAAGCAAGGTTTGTCTAAAAAGCTGTTTTTAATTTTCATTTTTTTAATTCAGCAATGAGTATTTGCTCTTGCCGAGTGTCTCACTGTCATATTGCACTTCAGTGCTGTACCTCAAAAGATGTTTTAATGTGCTGTTGTTACAGGTAATACTTAGGAAACAATGTTCATTAAGACGTTTGGCTGGTTTATTCTGTTAGGTCGCTTTAGAGGCAATCTGTCTGGAAAGCGAGTGGATTTTTCTGGCAGAACAGTCATTTCACCTGATCCTAACTTAAGAATAGATGAAGTAGCAGTGCCTATTCATGTTGCTAAAATACTGACCTTTCCTGAAAAGGTAAGTAGTATAGAACCAAAACTCTTCCTATGCCTTTTTTGGTTTTCCCCTTTTTCCCAAACCAGACCTCAGTGTTATTTCTTTAAAGCTTTGCTCTAAAAGGGAATAAATTTATTGCATTACTTTGAAAGTGTCATTGAGTGGTGCTTTGCCACATGTGTTGCTGCTGGCAAATGAAGGTTGCAGTACTGGATATAGGCGAGTGCTGAGAAGGCATGTGGTGTAAGGAGTGACACTTACTAGAGGGTAAGAGTTTTGCTTCATGTTTTTTGAACTCGTACAGAGCTTCATGTTTCAGGGTGTATCTGTCCAAGGAGTGGTTTGGTATTTTAATTTCTGGGTTTACCACCCAGATTTTTAATTCCATTTCACTCTGATACTGTGCTCAAAGATTGAGTTAGTCTTTAGTGTTCTCGGCCCTCCTGCCAACTCCCTTCAGCAGCTGGAGGCTGTGAAGGGGGATTCTCAGCTGAGCCTAAAATCTGAAGACACAAAAGCAACCAGTAAAAACAAGAGGTCATGAAACATGTTTCAGTTGTTTCTGACTCAAGTCTTTATGCAACAGGTGAACAAAGCAAATATTAATTTCATGAGGAAGCTTGTTTGTAATGGTCCTGATGTTCATCCTGGAGCCAACTTCATACAGCAAAGGCACACCCAAATGAAAAGGTATCATCATTATCTGTAATGATTCACTTTTTATTTCTCCCCATCACCTTGTTCTTAGTGCTGTGTGAAAACAGTTAGATCTACAGGGATTAAAATTTATTTTTACAATGTTTCATAAAGGGCAGTAGCAAAATAAATGTCATTATGTCCTCAGGTTTAGTGTACTTTTTCTTTTCAATAATCTGATACATTTAAACTGAAGTGCACATACTAATAATAGTGACCTGCAATTAGATTCACGTTTTTATGACTGAGGCTATCTTGGTTGAAATAGCGGGTGTAGTATAGACATGAATGAAAACAGACACTTGGGCAACTTGTACTGGCTGTTTTAATATGGGAGCAATCTGCAGTCAATGAGTAGTGAGAAGGGATAATATTTGAGTGAAACTTGCTCTAGTTTCTGATACAATTGAAATAAATTCTGTGTTTTGATAAGTGGACTTTTTTCTTATTCTAATTATGAACTAATGGCAAGACACATGACTTACTTAAAATAGCAGCTGGACTGATGTTTAATGATTCCATCCACACCAGTTTTGTCTTTTAGTTGTTGCAAACTTTTCCATTAAATGTTTTAGTATTTGTGTTACGTTATAAACACCAAATTCATTTTCAGTTGTCTTTACATCTACTGTCTGTGTTTCTTCTGACTCCATTATCATATGTTACTATTCAGATTTTTGAAATACGGGAACCGAGAAAAGATGGCCCAGGAGCTGAAATTTGGTGATATTGTGGAGCGCCATCTCATAGATGGTGACGTAGTCCTGTTCAACCGGCAGCCCTCTCTTCACAAGCTGAGCATCATGGCTCACATTGTAAGTTCTCTCTTAAACCAACAAAAATAAACAGCACCTTCTGAAACAGTGTATGGGGACAGGCATGAATACATGGGAATTAATGTGTACCTGGGTTAGCTGCCTAGACACTTGTAGCAGCTGTAACTGCCCTCGATAGCTGTGCTTGTGTAAGCATTTCGTGTTTGTGGAGTTGAGGTGATCTCTGCAAAGCATCTTGTCTTCTCTGCTTTGTATAAATTCTTCATAATGAACAATGTGAGCTGCATTTCTGTAATACAACCTGAGTACAACTACTGTCAGTTCCTGCTTGAGTTAAATCCTCTCATCACCGGTTTTGACTCATGCCTGTAATACAAAGTAAAGATGGAGTCTAATGGGAAGCGCTTGAGCTTGTCTCTTCATCTTTCAGCCAAGCTTGACTGTGTGTGCATCACTTCTATCACCTTCTTTTTTCCTTTTGTAGGCTAGAGTAAAGCCTCACAGGACATTCAGGTTCAATGAATGTGTCTGTACACCATACAATGCAGACTTTGATGGAGATGAGATGAACCTTCACCTTCCTCAGACGGAAGAAGCAAAAGCAGAAGCTCTTGTTTTAATGGGGGTAAGTAGATCATGTTCAGGTTGGATTTGGCTTGTGACAGATGGGCTGAGCCCTATATTCCTTAACTTGCATGTGAAATCTGAAATACTGTCTAGATCACTGGCTATGAATAATTTGCAACTTTGAAGCTGCCTGGAAACTGTGCTAAAGGGAATTGAGAATAAATTAGGACTGTTACACAATAGTAGTCCAATACATGTAGACTTAACATTCATGGAAATCCAGTGGGTTTAAGTAAGTAGATGTCACTAGTGTGTTTCTGCCTGACTGCCCTTAGTGATTGCCACCAGACAAGGCTGGCTCTGTTACCAACAGATACATTGGTTGCTTTCTGCTCTGACAGCTTGGGAATTGCAGATGGACAGACCAGCTGGGAATGAGGCAGCAATACTGGAGAAGGCAGCTTAGCTGAGAAAGGCATGAGGCTCTTAGGGTAGAGTCAAAAAGGGAGAAGGAAGGGTAGATAAATAGGGGTCCTATAGTTGCAAGCTTTGATCTGTGGTCTGAAAGGTAGCATCAAGCTGAGGATTTTCCAGTACACTGCTCCTTTAGGGTGACTGAATGGCACTGCTGCTTCACATGTACCCACACAGCAGCTTGTGTGGGCGCCCTGAACTTAAGAAGAATAGCCGCAGTCCCCAGGTGTGTGATTCAGGTCTGGATGGGCGTGTGTTCAGGCAAAACTGCTGCCTAGGTGGAGGTAATCACCTGAAGCAGTAGTCTGAGTAAAAGGTAAGAACTCAGGGCTGGTGGAGGTGGCTTGGTTGTTACCCATCAGTAGGAGCCACACAATTTGCAATATTCCAGTAGCAGCCTCTAGTGAGGGTAATCTGTTTTGTCCTTTATCAGGCTCTCAAAGGTTGCATGTCTTCCCTTCACTATCCTTACCAAAACACACCAAGATGATTGCAACTTGTACTTTGGAAACAAAATATGTGATTTGCAGTAACTACTCTCAGACTATTCCTTAACTCTCAGTAGATGTGGGTGGACTACAGGGAACTGAAGCTTCTAGTTCATTTTTTCTATCTTTTTGAACAAAGCTGTAGTTTGATTTAGAATCACCTTTGACCATTTTTGGCTAAAATAAATACCTAGAAGCAGTAGAAGTTCAAAAAGTTTCATCTTGAATAACAAATGGAATATCAGTTTCTTAAAATGTGCAATATTTTTTGTATCGTGTAGACTAAAGCAAACTTGGTAACGCCAAGAAATGGAGAACCTCTTATTGCTGCTATTCAAGATTTTCTCACAGGTGTGTATATAAGCTTATTTCAGAGAGGGGTGATTTAATAGTTTTTCCTTCAGAATCACTTCCCTCTTTTCCAGAATTTTTCTATATTCATTAAAGAATTTCTCCTATCACAAGTCCAAGTGACATTATGAAATAAGGCCATTGTTTGCCTGAAAGATAATGATGTCCTCAGAGGGATTTCTCATACTCTTGTTGTGGCTGCAATTATTATTACCTTTATGTAGGTTTTGTAGTGTTTTTGTGAAAAGGAATTTTTGGGAGCTTTGTCTACATTAGGCAGACAGTGTAAACTGCATATGATGATGGTAGAGAAATTGATTTCATTTACTAAAAATCAGTTTTAACCTACACTAAGTACCTTCAATGTCCTTAGTTCTTTGGGAAATATTCTTTGAATATAAGGAAGGAAGTGTCAGGCCAAGGGCCTTATTTTCAGTGATGGGATAGAGTCTGAGAGGGAAAGAATAGATTATAGACATGCACTGTTTGTAATTTTTAGAAATTTGGTCTGAAACAATTAAAAAAAAATTCTGTGAAGGATTTGCAACTAAAGCTGTCCATTGTCATTTTGCATAGGAAGCAACTAACTAGTATTAGAATGAAATAATTGACACTGAATATGGAATAGCTTTTACATTTAATCTTAACTTCATCTGCCATAATCCTTGTTTACATTCCAGGTGCCTATCTTCTTACATTAAAAGATACCTTTTTTGATCGAGCCAAAGCCTGTCAAATTATTGCCTCTATCCTCGTTGGTAAGGACGAAAAAATTAAAGTTCGTCTTCCACCCCCAGCAATTTTGAAGGTGTGTTAAAATACATTTTTCATGTTATTGATGCTCTGGTTTGTATCCTTGATCCACAGAAGAGAAAGTTCTTGTTTTCTGATACTAGTTTTTTAAGAGATTTTGAGGTGTGAAGTGCAAGGAGCAGAACTTGGGGGCAGAGCTCTGCAGAAGTGATTTATTGGTTCCTGATGCTGAATGGTGCCAATCTGGTGTGTTGTGGTCCAGATGCAGAGTTCCTGCAGGGGTGAGACATGGCTCTGCTACAATCCTGCTGCTGTGACACGGATCACTTGGCTGTTGGTGGCCAGTGGGAAATACATCCCTTAGTAACCTGACTGTGCTGACTAATGTGGGGCTAATGGAGAAACTGTTATTCCTTAGGTGCCCTTGAGTAAGATCCTGAAATGCTCAACAGTTCAAGGGTTTGTACTTGCTGTGTTACTGGAATAACGTAAACCTGTAATCCTAATTCTTCTTGTGTTTCTCTAAGCCTGTAATGCTCTGGACAGGCAAACAGGTTTTCAGCCTCATCCTCAAACCCAGTGATGATTGTCCTGTCAAAGCCAATCTGCGAACAAAGGGCAAGCAGTACTGTGGCAAAGGGGAGGACCTGTGCTACAACGACTCTTGTGAGTGACACTGCTCAAGCTGTATTTCGGAAGGCTTCAAAGAAATTAGAGCTGTTGTTGAGATCACTGTAGGAGCTAAAGTGGTACTTCACATTAGTGTTCCTGAAATGAGAAATAAAATTACATGTTTTTTTCTCAGAAGTTGAAGTCACTGAGCAGCAAGGAAAAGATTTTGGTGTGTTCTTAACCTAAAATGTCTCCTGTATGGTACTAGGCTTGTCGTGATGCTAACTTAGTATTTGAAGGTGAGGGAGAGCGGAAAGCTAAGAAGCTTAGGGAAGAGGTTGTGCAGAGGACAAATGGAAAAAATTGCTGTCTTCAGTGGGGTAGTAATACGGGAATTAGAAATGGAATGCTAAAAAGAGTTAGCATATGTAGGAAAGATGGGAATCTCTAAGGTATCAATATATGTGTTCTTCCAGTTAGGGAAGTCAGAGTGGCAGACAGAAAGCACAGCACCGTGGTTCAAAAGGCTGTAGGAGATGAGCGACACTTTGCTTGTAATGAATTTAAGATTGGGGTGGTAACTGTTGGAAAGGAGTTTGAGCAGGTAGGATTAGTCTGGCTTCTTGCTGCTCAGCAGTGTAAGTTGAGGAGCCATTGATTGGCAGTAATTGTTATGCACTGTTTAGGTGAGAATTTCCCAGTTAGCCCTCAAATCCACTCTACAGCCGACTCTGAGTTCTGTAGGAGATAGGACTCCCCTGTGGTTGTGTAATTGGTTATATACATGGTCGAACAATTTTTTTCAGCCTCTAAATATTGCGAGACATAAGGGCACAAAGCACTTCTGCTCACATTTACCTGAACATAAGCCATCTTCTTTGCTCTACAGTGTATGCATTCTAGGAAGTATGGGAAGAATTCTCATTTTCTGAGTTGGATAGGAGCACATGATGCAGAATATTTTTGAATTTTGTTGTTGGCTGTGTTCAGTTCTCTGAAAAAACCTCTTTTCTGAAGCCAAACCAATTCTCTTCAGAAAGTTCTCTGCAACTTCTCGGAAGTCTCAAGAAATCGTAGTACTGTTATGTTTTGGTTTTATATAATAAATGATAGAGCAGTGATTTGTGGTTCAAGAAGATGATTACCTAAATTCACATTGAAAATATTGAGCATGAAGTAGAGTGTGCCAACATCTACAATATTCTGTGTAAAATGATTAAATTGGATCCATCTACATATGCCACTTGTTTGAAAGACTTATAATGAAGTGGGGGATGAAAATATATTGTACTGCTATCAGAAAATGAGTTTAAATGTCATGTACACAAGTTAGTTTTTAATTGGCTTGATACCAAAGCTTATAAGGCAGATTCAGTGCCTGAAACAGAAAGTTCCCAACCAAGGAAGAAGTATTAATCTGAGAGAGGCAGCATGCACAGCCCTAAAGGCAAGAGAGGTGTTGTCATGATTCACTGGTAATTAAGGGGACTTCCGAGTCCACTGTGTCCTTTAACTTCAGCCTGAACTGAACATCAGGATCTTTAAATAAGAGAGCTGTAACTTTCTGAAATTTTGTTGCTCTATTTATAAATTAGTAGGATTGGTTGATTATGCGTAATTGAGGACTTGATTACTGGACAGCTAAAATTGCTTCAAGACTTTTTTAGGTTTAATGAAGTTAATTTTCAGATTTTTCTCAGAAAGCATTATGGACCATGTTTCAAGGAAGTCTTTAATTGCAATCAGTTGCCCTTCTGAGGAGGAAGGGAAATACATACATTGTAACTTTATTTGTTAAGGTCAGGTTAAGGGTGCGGCCCTTACAACTCTTGGTCATGCACTTCAACAGATACATTAAACATGTCTTCGAAATGAACAGAGCTTTTATTTAAAAATTACTAGTGTAGTAAGTTAATGTTTTAGAAAACCGGTGAATTCTTTTTGCCTTTTTATTTCTAGATGTCACAATTCAAAACAGTGAGTTAATGAGTGGCAGTATGGACAAAGGAACATTGGGTTCAGGATCCAAGAACAACATCTTCTACATCTTGCTGAGAGACTGGGGACAGGTAGAAGCTGCAGATGCCATGTCACGTCTT
This sequence comes from Pitta sordida, assembly GCA_013390025.1. Classification (NCBI taxonomy): domain Eukaryota; kingdom Metazoa; phylum Chordata; class Aves; order Passeriformes; family Pittidae; genus Pitta; species Pitta sordida. Next base: position 78,794 of record WEKX01029500.1, read on the forward strand.
GCCAGACTTGCTCCAGTCTATCTCTGTAAGTACATTTAAGTAAAATAGTCAAAAAAAGCTAGTTGTGAAGCTGGCAGACAGGCACTTCATATACAGAACCAGTTGTTTGACTGTGATGGTCACATCATGGGAGACAAAAATGTTTGCAATGCTAATTTTCTGGGTTTAGTTTGTTTTCTCTACGTGAGATTGAGCTATCCACGTTTTTTGTTTTAATAATAGCAAATCGTGGCTTTTCAATTGGAATTGGTGACGTGACCCCTGGGCAGGGCCTGCTGAAAGCTAAGTATGAGCTTCTGAATGCTGGCTATAAGAAATGTGATGAGTATATTGAAGCTCTGAACACTGGCAAGCTACAGCAGCAGCCTGGTTGTACCGCAGAAGAGACACTAGAGGTAAAATTTTTAACATAAATCCCTATGCATTTAGAGTAGAGACTTCACAAATATATCCTTGTATATTGTGAAGGTTGAAGTTGTTTTCTGAAACCTAAAAAGAGAAGCAGCACCACCACCCAACCAGAGAACCCCACCCTGTGATGAAGTAGTGCCACAGTTACCCAGTTGGAAATGTAACTGGGGCTGAAAGAAGTGTCTTGCCATCCTTCCCACTCTTCTGTCTTTTTTTGACACCTGTGTATGACCTGGAATGTATTGGATACAGCTATGTTTGTAATGTCAGAGATACCAGCGTTGTACTCTCTGAAAGCAGAAGGTGCTGAAGGTGTTGCTGGGAGTGTTAGAGTACTATTTGTGTGTGTTTTTTAACAAATGCTGAACTTCTGAAATATTGGATTTCAGGCCTTAATCCTGAAAGAGCTCTCTGTTATCCGAGATCATGCTGGCAGTGCCTGTCTCAGAGAACTGGACAAGAGCAACAGTCCCCTTATCATGGCTCTCTGTGGCTCTAAAGGTAGGGACAGCTGAACTTAGCATGTAGGTTTGCTCACACCATTACTGTTGTGAAAACTACTTGTTCCATCTTTGTAGCTTGCTTTACACTGTCAGTTGTGGAAGTTCTTGGCACATCTACTTTAAGTGCTACTTTGAGTGACTTGGTAAGTACAGGTTGGGTATAGTTAATTAAAATCAAACTGATATTCTAGTATCTTTAAATTTTTAGTACAGATTGAAAAACACCTTATTGGAACTTTTAATTCATCAGTAAAAAGTTCTCAGTTGCATTTCTACTTGTAGTATTTATATCACATATGAAAATCAACTGTAAGCTATATATTCAGAATTGGAGCTAATATTTCCTAGAATCATATTAAGGGACCTTAAAGATCATGTAGTTTCAGCCCCTGTGCCACAGCCTGGGACACCTTCCACTAGAGCAGGATGTCATATCCACAACTTATCTAAGAAAGCTGTTCCAGTGCTTAACTACCTCACAGTCAAGAATTTCTTCTGACCTCCCCTCTCAGTTCCAAGTCACTTACTCTTGTTGTGTCGCTACATGGTCTTGTGTGAAGTCCCTCTCTGGCTTTCTTGTAGGCCTTCTTTAGGTGCTGGAAGGTGCTGCTATAAGGTGTCTCAAATGCTTTTCTGAGGTTTCCTTTGTTTCCTATGAGAATTTTAAGAAGTGGCCCGTTTTTTTATCTGCCTAATAAATTGTAGGTGACAAGCTGTGTTCTGAAGAAATACTGAAATCTAAGAAGAAAAATACATCAAGTGTATTTTTGGGGGGAAGGCATTATTTGCAAACATGTTCAACAAATAAAGCTTCTGAGTTAGGGACTTTATTCTTTGGGACTTAATTTGTGAAAAATATTTATGAAAAATATTGTTAAAATGTTTATTGAAGAGCTGTGAAGCAAAATATGTATATTAGGAACATGGGCTGTTTAAAACTATCCACAAGACAAACCAAGAAAATAAAAGGACTGTTGTCAAATAATGGTGATGTGAATGTCTACAACCCAAAAGGAAAAGAAAATAAATAAAAAGAGTTGTTGACTGTATCACAGACTTAATTGTCTGCCTCTGCAAAAATGCTGAAATGAACAGGAAAAGTAACAGAAAAGCTTCTTTAAACTTTTGGATTTTTGGTGGTTTTTTTACCAATTATGAGGCTAATTAATAGATCCTTATGAAAGTGAAGGTAGCTCATCAGGGAAGCAGTATATTGCTCACTTCTGGGATTTTTTTTTCCCTTTTTTTCCTTTCAGGCTCCTTCATTAATATATCCCAGATGATTGCCTGTGTAGGTCAGCAGGCTATCAGTGGGTCCCGAGTTCCTGATGGATTTGAGAACAGATCCTTGCCTCACTTTGAGAAGCATTCTAAGGTAATTCTGTATGTTACAATAGATTGTAAATAAAAGTGAAACACGTTTCCTTAAGCCATGTTCAGAAGGATACGTGATGTGTTACACTGAGCACCGTGTATGATCAGTGTGAAATGTTTTGAGTGTGATTTGGGAGTTAAGGGTAGTCTTCTGAATTGCCATAGGATGTCTAGTGAGTTTGAATTTTTACAGCCAAGCCTTGCTTTGACCCTTCTAATTTAGTAGAACTAGAGTTAAGTCTGATAATACATTTTTGGCTCTCTTGAGAGTGCTAAAAATAACTTGTTAAATTTTCTCTTGCTATGTTTGAGTGCAATAATGCCTTTCAGGACAATTGCTGTGGGTGTGTGGGTATCTTTAGACAGGAGAGACATGCCACATGAACCATTCTGGAGTCTGTTGGTTTGCTTGTTTGTTTTTTTTCTTTTTCCCCCATGATAGTTTACTCTCAATGTTTCATGTTTGAGTTCAGTCCTATATGAAGGAATAACAAGTCTCATGCACTTGTTAATATAATTCAGCTGGATGGGGTTTTTTAACTGCTGTTTGAAATCTAAGTAACAATAAAGAAGGTTGTAGGTGTGAGCCATTACTCTAGTTAGTGTGTTGCATAACTTAAGTGTCGGAAGGTAGAATTACACTTGCATTTGTCACTAAATGTCCAAATTTCCACTTCCAAGATCTGTAACATGCTGATTAAATGGGAGATGATACAGTACTTCATAGATGAGATTTGAAGGTGGAAGTTAAGAATTAGTTCTAGCTTTTTTACTGATTTAGAAAGCATTACCTGTTAAGTAACAACAAAAAGTGATTTTCTAAGATGAAACTCTGATCACAGAGGCAGTTTGGTGTTACTTGACTTGAAGGAATGCCTGCATGAAGTTCATTGCCAACAATTTTCCTCGGAGGTGAGAGCAAACCACTCAAAAGAATTAGTCATGTTTTTTTCTAGGTTCCTTATTCTTCAGCATTGCAAACTCCTTTGCACTGCTGTTGCAAAACGAATGTTCTTAGTTGCCTTAATTTGCAAGTTTAAGGGAGTCCAAAGCATTATAAATTGGTGAAGTGTTCATAAGGAATGCCTGGAAGTGTGACAAGGTTTGTACGAAGAAGAAAGTCTGTTAAATTAGTTTGGAGGAACTCAGAGAGCCTTTATTCAGAGCTAAATACAAACATGGAGCTTGAGAGCTAAACACAGGTGAGATGATTGCCCTGTGTTTGTGGGTGTATTGGCTGACTTTCTGAAAGAATTGAGATGACAATGCAGCATGTTTTCTGTCACATGAAGAATGTACATTGCGTTTTAACTTTTTCCTACTCTTCTCTGTAGCTCCCTGCAGCAAAAGGCTTTGTTGCTAACAGCTTCTATTCTGGGTTGACTCCCACTGAATTCTTTTTCCATACAATGGCTGGAAGAGAAGGTCTGGTTGACACAGCTGTAAAAACAGCTGAAACTGGATACATGCAGGTAACTGTCAGTGAAGTGAGAGTTTTAGCAGTCCTGCAAAATATGGATGTTTCCTCTGTGCATATGGAGGTGACGGGTGGGGGAGAAGTGCATGCATTTGTATGTGTTTGTGTGTGTTCCCAGTGTAACAGAGTTACTTCTACTGTGAAAATCATGGCTTGGCTCCAGTACATGTGAGGTTTGGAAACAAGACCTCAGGCAGTGGTACAGTAACATGCTAGTATTAAGTTATTTCCCCTCAAATATGGGTGTGCAAGGCCTTGTTCTATGGATGACTAATTTCTATGTAGTGTGTTCCTGAAACTGATGTGAATGATGATAGAATTGTGTCCCTTTCAGGGCCTCTCCTCTGTAGGTAACAGGCACTTTGGCCATATAGATTTAGACTAATTCTGTAAGATGTTCATGTCCTTGGCTGTACCTCCTGTGGAAATAAATGTCTCTCCAATAAAGCTTCTTGCTATTATGAGCAGTCTTGGGACTTCTTTGCAAATATTTAAGTAGTATTTAAAGTATAGCCCTCTTCCCAGTGTAACAGGCAGTAGAAAAGCCAAGATAATTTGTGGCTGGGGACACATTCCAAGGTATGCGAGTAACTGTGCAAAGACAAAAAACACCTTTTGGGGTGGATGACTGATTAGACTGTTTGTCTCCAAAATTAATGGAATAATGGTGGCCTCCATATAAGTATTTACAAATGTATATAAATAGCAACCTGTCAACCTATGAAATATATTTCCTCTTCAGCTTTGATCCTACATGAATAAATTGTAGTACTTGGACTCTGGAATTAAAAAGAAAATTCTTAACCTTTTTTCTTCTCTGAGAGGAAAAAAATACCAATTTATAATCTTGAGTGATCTGATTTGCTTTCATTGAATATCAAGTCCAACACTGACAGGTCAGTGTTTTTGACCACTAATGCTTCATAGCATGACTTCTGTTTGGGAGGTGAAGGAAGATGATAGTGAGGAGATCTCCCAATACAAGGACTTAATGCAAAAGAAGTAGCTAACATAGATGGAAAAATGCCTTTGATAGATGATTGTTTTGGTCAGGAAAAAAAACATGTTCACTGGTTCTGCTTCCATGTACAGAGACTATTGTATCCTTTAAGAAATAAACCTGATTGGAAAAACGAGTGTTAGGTCTAAAACACCCGAATTCCTCAGACCACCATAGGTTCTTGCATCTTAGCATTACATTTCCTATACAATAGGATTTCTAAATGTGGGGTATTATGTTGTTGTTTCAGTTTTTGTTATTGTTAACTTTTATGTTCTGTGAAATGTACAGTAGCCCCTAGGGCTGACCTCTGGCTTTCAATAGGTTTTCATGCCTGTTTATAACTGTGTCAGATTTATTTCCCAAGTCCACTTTCTATACTTCTGTAATCCCAATCAATAGCTATTGTAAAAAGGATCCATTTTACTTTCCTTGCACTTTATTTTCCCTTCAGAGGCGGCTGGTAAAGTCCCTTGAAGATCTTTGCTCACAGTATGATTTAACAGTCAGAAGTTCTACCGGTGACATTATACAGTTTATTTATGGAGGAGATGGCTTGGATCCTGCAGCTATGGAAGGGAAGGATGAACCTCTGGAATTCAAGCGAGTTTTAGACAATATTAGGGTAAGGATTGCTGAAATCCTTGTGGAAGTGTGACAAGACTAATAAGCATGTAGGAGGAGCTAGTAAGTTATGGCGAAAATGGTTTCACTTGAAGTATTTATTTTTAAATTGCCTTCTTGAGTGTTCACGTTCACTCTTTCAGCATGTCTATACTAAAAGCAGGATACTTGTTTTTATGTAACAGAGCAACTAGGATTGAACTGTGTATAAGCTGTGAAAAGTAAAATTTTTTTCTGTGCTTGAACATATTTTTAGGGCCCAATACCCAACTCATTACATATATTACTACTGGCTTATTTGGGTACTACAGCAGACCCCTGCTTATCTGCAGTCTGCATCTCCGCAGTTTCAATAATCCACGGCAAAAAGCAGTGCCATGTGCCGGTGCAGAAAACACCACAAATGCAGACTGCTCATGGATATGCAAGTGAGCTCATGAAGATGTGAATAAGCCCCACCCAGGGGGTGTTGAGGGGAGGGTCCTATCCAGGATGCATTTAGTGTAAATTTGTGGGTTTGTGCATGGCTGGAATTGTTCTCTGCTGGGCTGCAAAAGGGAGCTTCCATTGTGTATGTATCTGTGTGAGAGCGGGAGGCACCTTCTCCCCATTCCCTGGGGCGGGCGGGCAGCCACGGCCACGCCGTGGCCAGCAAGAGGATGGCCACCACCATCCGCAGCGCAGGCGCAGCCGGCCACCAATACCGGGGAAAAAGAAAGGAAAAGAAAGAAAAGAGCCAAGCATCAGTTTGACAGTTGAGGCGTTCCAGTCCTGTCCCGTCCCATATCATCCTGCTTCAGCGAAGGGAGGGAACTGGGAAGGAAACTGTGTGTGGTGCAGCCTGGCCTGGTCCTGTCCCACTTGAGTGAAGGGAGGGAGCCCAGAAAGCACCCGAGGGGGGCTGGGCAATGGGTGGGACTTAATTGAATATTTATGAGTTCACTGTCTCTGTGAATCGCAGCCTTCGCACCCTGTTCCCAGACCAGTGGAAACTGGATGCTCCCTGTAGTTTAGGTCATTGCACAGAACAATTCCGTACTAAACCAAGGCATGTGTTTTCTTTGTGTTGAATTGGTTGATGTATTGTTCAGTAAATCTGGATATATTGTGATGTGTGAAAAAATCCACTTTAGTACAGTGGTGAGTGTCTCCGTCTGCCATGTGGGAGACTAGGGTTCGATTCCCGCTGGGTAGGCAGTGGTGTGGTTTAAGAGTTGGACTCGATGATCTTTGTGGGTCCCTTCCAACTCACAATAATCTGTGAATCTGAATCTTTGAGGACGTGTGTTGTTTGGTTTTGTAATTGGTTGGTGTGTCATGGCTCCCTCAGAGAGAAGCCTTTTGCTGAAATAACTGTTCAGATTTCTGTAGTTATGAGTGTTATGAAATGTCTATATATACTTTCAGATTTACATAAATAAGTAGAACTGTATGTGCCCCTTCTTTTCACAATAGGCAGGTACACTATAGTAATACAAAAACAACCAAATGAAAGACTGCAACAAACAAAATACAAAAAAGCACAACCAAAATTAAAGAATGGTATTAATCAATTCTACTTAAATGTATTCCGTGTTTTTGCAATGAAATTTTTGTGCATGTATTTTATATGAAGAAGAAATGCTTTTTTCTCTTCAGGCTGTGTATCCATGCCGAAGTGAACCAGCCCTTAGTAAAAATGAACTGGTGTTAACATCTGAATCCATCATGAAGAAGAATGAATTCCTCTGCTGCCGTGACAGTTTTCTGCAGGTGATTATCTCACTTCCTTATCGTTCTGATTCCTTTTTTCTCATCAATTAAGGAAATGAAATAAAATGGTCATATAAATGTACTTAGGCAACAGCTGAATTTTATGTGTTAATAGCAGGAGTAGTGGTTTGTTCAGTAATGTATTTCTGGTCATTTAGGGACGGGGAGCTAGCACCAGTAATTTTAGTTCTTTCTAATTGTTCACATTCACTATGGGAATATTAGAAATGAGAGAAAAATGTAGTTCTTTTTGTGTAGACGTTACACTGACTAGAGATGTCTTTCTGGAATTTCTTTTCCATAGCAAGACAACATAGTAAATCGATGTTTCCCCTGGGACATCAGAAATTAAATAATACTTACTGGCTCTATGTAAGAAACCACTAGGACTGAGTGTTGTACTCCATTATTATTTGCATATTTTGATATTATCAATTTTCTGAGTACTGTTTTTCTTCGTTTGCTTGTTTTCCTGTAGTGGAAACAGCACCTATACACTTACATATATATACATCTGTATACCTGGCTTGCTTAAGAAACTAGCCCAGCAGAAAATATTACATCATAGAAACTGCTTTGCTGCACAGGGTTTTAGCCTCTGGAGGCTACTTAATTATATTAAGGATGAAGGAATGTTCACATCACTGCCTGCACTTGGAATTGTACAAGTCAGTGTGTTAGAAAGAGGACTGGGTAATTTTATTATTTATGAGAGCAGCCACTCTCAAGTCTTATTTGAGAGTCAGGGATACAAACTGTAGAATTAACCTCGCCTCCATGTTAAGCTTCTGCTTTGATGAACCTTGTGATTACTGGCAGTGATGAGAACATGAATTTAAAGACCTGTGTTTGAAGGGTTTCTTTTTAATACATCAAAGTGCCTCAGAGCAGAAGGTAAAGCTGCTTTGCACTTCCACTGAGTTGAAATGGAGTTCCAAAAATAGTCATATCCGTATTTAAAATATGCTCTAAGTCTTAACTGTATTCCTGCAGGGAAAAAATAGAATATTTTAATATCAGATTGTGGGAATAAAGCTGTTATTTGAAGTATACATATCTCTAATCATATTAAGAAAATAATTGTTATTAATTTCAGAAGTACAGATTTGGCTACATCACCTTAGTGATAACTGGTCTGACTTAAAAATTTTAAGTTTTAGATAGTTACATTTTCTTCTTTCCTTTCTTTTTTCTGTTCATCATTGAAGACATTAACTGAGACAGGTTATGAGAAATATAATGAGGTAATTGTAGCATGTGTGTGCACTGTGTGAGCATTAATGTTAGTGCTTTTTAGCTAAAGATGTGTATAGTGCTCAAGTAACTGATCAGCATATATACATTACTGCTTCTTAAATTATGGCGCAGATGTTCATCACAATAATTTAACTTTTTTGATGCTGAAAATTGCGACACGTGGATTAATCCCCATAGCCACATTCAAGGGTTTTGAGTAAGCTTTCTTTTGGGATTGACTGTTCTTTCTAAAGCTCATCCTTTGAAGCTTTAGGGATATTAGCATGTTTTTCTGGTATTTTCCTATGCCTTCCTCTGCTTTTCCATTCCAGAACAGAGATATTTCTTACTGATATCACTGCACCAGGAGGTTCCTCTAATGGGCTTATCCACTCTTGTCCAGAGTACATAATGGCTAACCAGCCTTTTCCAAACAGACAAGCGTTCAATCTGCCTGCACTCTGCCCTTGCTGGAGGGAATTCAACTGATGAAAAAGAAAATTGTTGCCTGGCACCATTTCAAATCCTTAATGTTTTAAAATATTTCAATATATTAAATGGCAGGCGAAGGGATTTTTTTATTTCTTACTGGAATTGAGTGAGTATTGAGAAACCCTCACAATTAAAAAAAAAAAAAAATCAGTCGTTTTTTCAGTAGTGCTGGAATATGAATGCTGGAAGTGCAGTGCCAACACAGGCGAAGCCCAGCACACAGCCGGTCAGTGCTGTCGTGTGTAGAATTGACCTCATGGGTTCGCCCCAACTTGAATTGATTTTTGTCTGGATCCTGTGGCATGGTCTGTGCCACTCAGCATTTCAGTGGGCTTCTTCACTGTGAGGGCTGGAATGTGAGCAGTGCTTCATGTGTAGTGCTGGGATGTGTGATGCAAACCCCTGGTGACTGTGGCTTATCCCCTCAGTTGCTATTTTGACTAAATGTTGGCTCTGTAGGAGGTGACAAGCCCCATGTTAAGCCAGAATTTACTGAGTCTGTTTGGTGCCTTTTTGTTGATCTGGTCCACACTAAAAGACTTTATGATCTAGACTGTGTGAAACAGTCAAAATTTGTGTCCACTCTGCAAGTTACATAATGAGCTGTGCTCACGGAGGACAGTGTTGCATTGAAGATTATAAATCCACAGAGGTTGGTATACTCTGCAAAGAGTGAGGTACAGTTGCATTTCATTTGTTGCAGAAATTAATCCATAGTTTGGATAAACTGCTGAAAGATAATTGAAAGTTGAGAGAAATAAGTAATTTCCTCTTGTAGGTCTGTGCATGAATAAAACTTTTGACAAGGAAAAATAGAAGATGAGTATCTAAGGTCTTCTATTTTTCACATTTTTTAAACTCTAGTGTATGGAAATAACATATAATTCTGAATAAGTTAATCAAATTATATGTAATAATTGATTTAGTATGCTGGAATTGTTTGGGGTTTTTAAGTACTTTGTAACTTGGACACTATCAAAGAGGAAAATCTTCTGCAAGTGCTGCAGTATTCCTTTGCTTCGGTACATGTGGAAAAAGGTTAACTTCTCTAATACTACATCAACGCTTAACACTTATTTTAGGAAATAAATCACATTATCAGTTTTCTGCAAATATTTCAGGGTCAAAAGCCTTTAAAATTAACAAATATTTTATTTGTGGATAATAGGGCTTACTACTATTGGGGAAAGGGGGCAGATATGTAAGAATGCATCTTGTCATCCAAGTGGGGAAGCAACTTTGACGCCTCCATGCCAGCAGTACACTCCTGTTGACTGTTCATGTGAACTTGGTTCTAGTATTCACAAAAAATAATGTGCTATCTGAAAACACCTTGAATGCTAGTAAAAATATTGTTGATTTGAGAAACTTGAGGATTCTGTTAGAATCCAATGAAGTGTTTTCACAGTCACAGAAATAATTAGTTTGGAAAAGACCTCTGAGATCATCAAGTTGATGATGATGATGATCTAACACCACCTTGTCAACAACACCATGGCACTCAGTGCCACATCCGTGCCTTCTTAAAAACTTCCAGGGACAGTGACTCCACCACCTCCCTGTGCAGCCCATTCCAATGCCGAGTCACGCTCTCTGCAAACAACTTCTTCCTAATGTCTAACATAAAACCGTCATGGCACAGCTAAAACCGTGCTCTCTTGTTCTGTCACTGGTTACCTGGGAGAAGAGACTGACCCCCACCTGGCTACAACCTGCTGTCAGGCAGCTGTAGAGAGCGGTAAGGTCTCTTCTGTGCCTCCTCCAGGCAGAACAACCCTAGCTTGCTCAGCTGCTTCATGGGACCTAATACTCTCTGACCTCAGTTAACAAATAAATAAATAAAGGGCGGGGGGCAGTACTTGCAATTTTGCAAGTACGTGTCAGTGCTCGCCTACTGTGATGGTTGCAAGGAGTCCAGGAGCTAGTGCGGACATGATATTATATCATCATCACCTTATTTGGCAGGTAGGAAGTTATGGGGTATGGAGGGTTTAAAAGCACTCTAAAAAGTGAAACTCTGGTTTTTCCATGGAGGCTTTGCTAAATCAATGTTCAAGTAGATGGGAAGGATTTCCTCTCACTTCTTGTTTGGTTTGGTTTTGATAACCCTGTGTTACAGTAATGATTTGGACTGAGTCCACTTCTGTGAAAGAGTTTAATTATGGACCTCATATTTCATGACTTGTAGTGTACATGTCTATATCCAAAGCATAATGACTGAATGATCTTCCATAGACATGTTGGATATTTTTCTAACAATATTGTTTCAATTTGTGTTCCAGTAAAGACTGTTAGAACTGCTTTTAGGTAAGCCTGTTAAGAAAGTGAAAGGTTTATGTACTTGAACATGTTTAATGCAGTTATCTGCAAGACCTCTCCACAGCATAGAGAAGTTAATTGAATTAGGTGAGGCAGAGACTGACATGTATTTATCCATTTTGATGTTTTTCTCACAAATAAAGTATACCTTGAATCTTTGAAATCTATCTGGCAGGTAAACGACATACTTCTTCTCTTGGCACAGTCTTTCCATTTTGACTATTTTGGATCCTGAATAATAAGCCTGAATGTTTGTCAAGACATGTAGTGAAAAAATACGAATCTGTCCATTCTGTGGGATTTCTTATGTTTAAATCCATTTCAGTAGGTGGTAGGTAGGAAGGAAGGATCAACCCAAGTCAAGTACCTTCATTTGTCAGTGTATGCTCAGGAAGGAGGCTTTAATTCAATGTGGACCATGTTCCTCATCTACTGCTACCGATCTGTGGCTACACGAGAGCGAATCTGGTTTGCTAAATTCTAATTTATGTGTGTCTTCAGTTTTGATGTTCCTCTTTTCATATTGCACATTATTAATTTATTTTGTAAATATTCCATTTGGAGCTTTAAGCAAACTACCTGCTGCAGAAGACTTCAATATGACAACCATGTCTTTGCTTACAGTTATTTTCATGTGATTTCAGGAAATCAAAAAATTCATCAAAGGTGTTTCTGAGAAGATAAAGAAAACTAGGGACAAGTATGGAATTAATGACAATGGCACAACAGAGGTAAATAGTGTCAGCTATGGAGTTCTTTTCAGTCCTCATAAATTACTGCTTTTCCAACTATTCTATTCTCTTTTCAGCCACGAGTTTTATATCAGTTGGATAGGATTACGCCAACACAACTAGAGAAGTTTCTAGAGACTTGTAGAGACAAATATATGAGGTAAGTGTTTATCCTGCTCTGTTCTCAATGCTGCTGCTTTGTTGGCCGTGTGGGGGTGTATCTTGCTTTTTTCACTGGATGAATGTTGGTTCTGTGGTGAATGCAGTACAGGTTGATTCAAATGACATAAACATGGCAAGACAAAGGCAGGATGCAAGAACATAAAGCATCATTGTCTATATGTGGGGTTGTTAGGGCAGAACTGAGTCTTGTACAACAGTTCTAGAGGTCTTACAGGTGATACTTTTACATTTGTCATGAGTCATAATCAGATTCTTTCATGAAAAGACTTTCTTTGTTTCATTTCCTTGTACATTGTAGAAAAAACGCTTTGTTTCATTTCATATTTCTTGAACATGCAAAGCTATCTGCTTATGTTTAGGCATCTACCTTCTGAAATAGTAGTAATCTTCCCAGTGAACACAGTTTTCTCGTGTAGCTACTTAGTACTTATATCCACAGATTGTGTTTTGGCAGCACGTTCTGGTAAAAGCCAGAAGTGATACGATTCAGAGTGAAGGAGGATATTGTTTGAACGCTAACATTTTTACACCCACTGCCAGACATTCCCTTCCTCCCCCTCTTGCAGAAGGTTGTTCAAAACCTCCAGTAAATCCATGCAAAACAAGTCTAAATAGATCAGTTTCAAATTCATATGAAGCTTGATAGTTATTCTTGATCTATAGTCTGTGAGGTGTTAGATCACACTTTGTTCTAACATGGTTTCGGATCTGTTATGCACTTGTAGGATCCCTTTGTTATTTTTAGTCTCTACCAAGACAGTGTGGATGGAGGGGTAGTGTGGACATGTTAACCTCTTTGTCCATAGGGATTTGTTTGGTTTATGTACTTACACTCCTCAGATTGGCCATTGCATGCAGCCATTGGTGACATGTATTTTGTGTCCTTGTGCTCACCTGCATTGATTATTTTCTAATAAGTTTTCTTATTTTAGAGAATTCACATATATGTTAAATTCTTAGCTATTTTAAAGCAATTACCACTCTTCTGCTTTCAGTTATTAGGAGCACTTGCTTACATTTGTCTTAAGTGAATTGCATGAATTATCTATTTTACTGTGATAAGGAAATGTTAACGTCTGGGGCTGTCCTGAAGAGAGAATCCCGAATCTCATGGTCAGTGCTTAGGAGGAAGTTGCACTGAGTCTGTGGAATGCCTGTATGACAGGGCATTTTCTTCCAGCTTAAGTACGTTGGTGATGTTTTAAGTTATCTCCAGGTTGTTTGTTTTAAAACAATATTTTATTAACAAACTTCTTGTATATCTACCAGAATAGTTTCTGTTGTTATTTGCTTAGGACTTTGCACCTTACTGAGTTCTGTGTCTCTTTCTATATTTACCAGGGCACAGATGGAGCCTGGTTCTGCAGTAGGAGCTCTTTGTGCACAGAGTATTGGTGAGCCTGGCACACAGATGACTCTGAAGACTTTCCATTTTGCTGGTGTTGCTTCAATGAACATTACTTTGGGTGTGCCAAGAATCAAAGAAATCATTAATGCTTCAAAGGCTATTAGGTACTAACATTATTTTGATTTGTGTGGGGTTTTTTTCTTTTGCCTAAGTGAAACCTGATGGATAAATTTGCAATGCCAAACAGCTTTTCCCTGTTCTCAGCAATATCCTAGACATCATTCAGTGCCAGTACCCAAACAAGAAAAATCTCATGTCCGCCCAACCATAAGTGATACTTAAGCCCAGAGAGAAGACAAATTTTATTCTTCCGAAAATTAAATGAGGGGAAGTGGTTATTTGTTAAGTTTAATGTTCAATTAGGTGTCCCATATACTGGGAAGCTTTCTGGTGTTTAGCAGTAGTTGAGGCACACCTGTTCTTAGGTATGCCTGAAGCCATACTTCTGTCATATTAGAGTAACATATCCCTTGAAAACACTGGTTAGTTCTTGTGTTAGAACCCCTGGTGTGTTTGCTTGGTTTTACCAACCTGAATTACACAAACAATAATTTTCTTAAATATACCTGAGGAACCTGAAGGTTTCTTTTATCTTATTAAGTACTACTCAGAAGTGAGATAAATGCCCTAATTCAAGTTGGCTTGTGTAATCTAGCTGAGCGATTTCCTAATTTTTTGTGTGTGTGTGTTTATTCTTTGTAGCACTCCTATTATAACAGCACAGTTGGACAAAGATGATGATCCTGATTTTGCCCGTCTGGTTAAAGGAAGAATTGAGAAAACTTTGTTAGGAGAGGTAGGAAAACTGTGTTATTGCTTATGCTTTAAATGTAAGCATCAGCCAGTTGTTATGAGGCATTTCAGCCTTTTTTGCATGCTAACTCTTGTCCTTGTTTCTTAAAGATTTCTGAGTATATTGAGGAAGTGTTTCTCCCAGACGATTGTTTCATCCTAGTGAAGCTGTCTTTAGAGCGCATTAGACTACTGAGATTAGAGGTGAGTTGTTCAGTTCTTCTGCAGAGTATGCCTTGGGTACATTCCAAAGGTGCCTCTTTATCCTGTTTCAGAAACAGAAATCACACCAATGGAAGTTGAAGGAAGTGAATGAGGGATGTCCTGTGGCTACATTACATGTGGAGGGGTGCCTTTTTTTCCTTGCAAAGTGAATAATTTTCCCCTCATGTGGAAATAAGAGAATATACGTGTTTCTTTGTGTCTTGCTTAACACAAGGATGACATTTCTGTCCCTTGATTAACACACAGGCCAGTACCCTCAGCATAGGATAGTATTTTATGCAGTTTATAAGAGTATATTGGTGGGTTTTCCCCCTACATTCTTCCTTTTTATGTTCTGTTGAAAGACTGCTGCGTTTATTTGAGCTGATGAGTAGGTGTTGAGAGACACCCCTGACATTTGCTGGCTGACTTTCGCCACAGGTGAACGCAGAGACTGTGCGCTACTCAATTTGCATATCTAAACTCAGAGTAAAGCCTGGGGATGTTGCTGTCCATGGAGAAGCAGTTGTTTGTGTGACCCCTCGTGAAAATAGCAAGAGTTCAATGTATTATGTATTGCAGTCCCTGAAGGAAGAGCTGCCAAAGGTAAAAACACAGGCTGTCTCATGCTGTTGTGGGAGGTAGGAATAATTGGGGTTCCATTGTGGGAAGACGAAATAATTCTTGTCAGGTAGACTGAGTCTGTAACTCTTAGATTGTGATAGTACTGCTTTAAAGTTAAAACTAAGACTTTCTTTACTAACACTTGTAAATAAAATTGAAAGCTTTGATACTTTCCTTATAACTTTTACTGAAGCATTCCATGTGCAGCAGCTGTATGAAATAGTTCGATCTTCTTCCAGCTGCACCCAGGATTGAACCACATGATAGTGTTTGGCATTTTTTCAGCGTTCTGTGAGGAGACTGTCTCCTCTGGCATTTAAAAATACTGATAAATGAACCTTTATTAATGGCACCATGTCCTTTGATTTGTGTAGGTCTGCAACCATTCAGAGACTCAAGTGTGAGTGTGAGCAAATCTGTCGTAAAATGTAGGTTGTGAGTAAGGTTTATCGTAGACTGTCAATGTGAGTTTTGCACTAGTGTATTTCAGAGCAAGAAATATTAATTCATATATGTTTTAAGTGAGCATTTATTCCACATACTAGAGCTCCTAAGTAGGTTTGAATGCTTTTGTACTGCATTACTGTATACATTAAATTACTATGGTTTTTTTGTTTTGTGAAGGTTGTAGTGCAAGGTATACCTGAGGTTTCTCGAGCTGTGATTCATGTTGATGAACAAAGTGGAAAGGAAAAATATAAACTTCTAGTTGAAGGTGATAATCTGCGAGCTGTTATGGCTACTCATGGAGTGAAAGGAACAAAAACATCATCTAACAACACTTACGAGGTAATGTTTAAATGGTACTGTGGGGTTTTGCCTGTAGCACCTTTCTTACAAGTGCTTGTTTGTGCTCAGATGCAGCAGTTAATACTGAATCAAGCCTGATTTCACTAATGGATGTCAGAATGCATTAACACGAGGGAATAATTCAAGTGGGAGCACAATTCGCTTCAGAGAAACTGTTTCTATAAATATTTTTCAAATGGAAAAATGCAGAAGGGTAGTCAGGGAAATGGAGTGCTAATATTATATCAGATGGTATTTATTCCAGATATATGCATGTTCCAAGCATTGGGTTCTTGGTTAACCTCAGGTAATTTCTTGTGTAGGTAGAGAAAACCCTAGGAATTGAGGCTGCTCGGACAACCATTATCAATGAGATTCAGTACACAATGGTGAACCACGGGATGAGCATTGACAGGAGACATGTGATGTTGTTGTCTGACCTAATGACTTACAAGGTTTGTACTGTGCTTTTTCTAAATGTCATGTTGACCTGTTTATACAAATTAATTTTACCATGTTTGAGAAGGATGGGCGAGCTAAGGAGATGGAAATCCATTCTAGGTTGGAATTGCAAGTTGTACTGACCAAATACAGTTGTTTGTGTTCTACACAAAATGCTTAATTACTCTAGTTCTTGGGGGAGGGGGACCTAGTTTTACTGAAAACATGTTGATACAATGAATGGTTACCATAATTTCATATTGTAAGTAGGAATCCTAAAAATTATGGTATGAAAATGAACTGTTTGGGTAACCACGCTTGCAATTTAAGGCTTGCTGTGCAGAAAAGCCCACTGGGTGTGGTTCATGACAGCTGCACTGTATGTAAGAGTGTGAGGATACAGACACTGCAAACAGAATCAGATTACATGAATGGTCTTACAGAACTTGTTAGTAGAAAATCGTCTCTCTTCTTTATGGATTTTTCTTTACTTGACATCCCATATGTTTTTGATTTGAGTGTACTTGGTGAAGGAAGATTTTTCCAATTTGCCTGCCAGAGTCAGGGGTTTATTTTGGGTGAAATGGATGGAGTTCTGACTTGTGTTAAAACTGTAGAGCTTTGGTGTACTGAGCTGCAGTTCACAGGCCTGACCCTCAGGAGCTGTAGCACACGAGTGGACAAGGGCAGCAGAGTGCCGTGTTTTAAACTTCTGGCACTCCTAGCATCAGGATGTTTCTAACAAGCATAAGCATAAAGAAGTTAGTCTAAAAAGCTAATTACATGTTTTTATGGAGAGTGAAAAAACGAAGATTTGGCATCTTCTGTAATCTGGCAGGTGAAGTCAGATTTATTCATAGACAATGGGCAATAGATGCATCCCAGTGCTCTCAGGCCCCACTGAAACTTGGTAGCTCGGCACCTAGTTTATAATTGATTAAAAGAAAAATGTGTTAATGTGTTTTGTTTGAATAATGACATTTTTTTACAGAAATACTGATTACTTCAACACTATTAACCTTCAGCAAGTTGAACTGTGAAGCAGCATATTAGGACAATACTATATTATAGATAGAATACTTTTTTACTCATTCTTACTTTTGGGGTTTTTCCATCCATCAAGGGTGAAGTGCTGGGCATTACTAGGTTTGGACTGGCAAAAATGAAGGAAAGTGTGTTGATGCTGGCTTCCTTTGAGAAGACTGCAGACCATCTCTTTGATGCTGCCTACTTTGGACAGAAGGATTCTGTTTGTGGTGGGTATTGCCAAGTCTGTTGCAGTTGGTGGTGTTTACCCAGCATCTGTAAAGCTCTTCAAAGCATTGGATTTTTGCCCGTGTTAAGCCTCCTGTTCAGCTTACATGTCAAAAGCTGCAGGTCTGAGACTGATCCATTTTCTGGGGTTGTCTTGGTCCCAAAATGTTGGCGTAGGTTTCTCTACTTCTAATCTCAGTAAGAGATCTTGAAGACAGGTTTGTTGTGTGCTTTTTAAGATAGACATTTAGTAATTGAGCTTCTCACCCTAGATATCTGTGAAATTTGCCTCACTGTCAGTAATTCTGTGCTTTCAGTTGTGAAAGTTTGTGTAACTTCGACACCTAGAGCTGATGAAGAACTCTAGTACCTCACTCAGTATGCACATTTTGTTTTCATTCCTGCTAAGTAGTGAGAAGGTGCCAATTACAGTTACATGATGACTTAGGTGATTTGACAGTTGTACCTAGAAATAAACAAAGGCCAAACTCTTGACTACTTCAGTTAAGTCTAGATAAGACTTAATAGATGGAAACTGTTGCTTTATTTTTTAAATTAAACACCTTTCTAATCAATATTCAGTTCATTAACAAAACAAACTGTGTGCTTCTCCTTAGAAATTTGTTTTTAAATGTGTCTCTTGTTCAGTTCTAGATTTAAGTTCATTAACATTCACTGAATTAGTGAAAGGATGTGGTAAGAGTTTGAAAATATGCCTATGTGTGCACAAGCTCACATGTAACAGAGCAAACAGGAAATGCAATAGATTAGTTTTGGCATTCTCTTTGTCTCCTTATTATTTTTGCCATGTACTCTGATATTTTTAATTGAAATTATTTTTATTTTTTTGAATGCCTCTCCTCCTACTCCTCTCAGATATTTTTTTCTCTTTTTAAGCTAAATACATTTTGGGAATGACTTGTTAAAAAGTCTCTGCCTAGTCAGCTAAACAAAAAAGAAGTCAAGCAGGCTTCACCCTTTTCAGCATCTGTTTATACAAGACCTCAATCCTGGAACTGGAATTGCTCACTGGGAGTTTCTGGGTGCTAATGAAATACAAAAATAGGAGTTTACTATGTTTAGGTTTATTAGTTTGTGTGTATGTCTAGGTAGCCTTAATGTAGTCTGTTTCAAACAGTGTTTTGTGGACAGCATTTTCTGAATCACTGGAATCTATTAGAAACCCTTGTATTACTAGCCTGTGGCTTAAGAACTTTGCTGCTTTATGGCTCTTTTGGGGGATTTTCTTTTTTTTCTTATTATTTGCCCACGAATATAGTAAAAATATAGTAAAAATCCTGTGGGAGACTGGTTTCATTCTGGACAGTAAGGAAAAGCAAATGCTTTCTCCAAATCCCCTCTTGAGCTGGTAAAGTCTTGTTTTGAATAATGTGGAAACCAAAGGTCTTTTGAAGTTGCTTCTATATAAATATTTTAGTTCAAATAAGGAAATGCAATGGACAAAACAGCAATTATTGTTATAAACTAAAGAGGTGATACTGGCTTGTGTGAAAAATGGCCGTGCTACGGTTGCTGGACTTATTGCTTGGTCTGTGAGTATTTAAGTCTTGCCAGAATTTTAAGCAAATTTATTTTTATCCTTTGTGCATTCAAAAGTTCAGCTACTGATTGTTGTTTTCTTCAGCATTTATGTAAAAGACAGTATTGTTATGCTCCCAAGAATGTCACTTGGATAACAAGTGTGCTGAGAAGGAAACCCTAGTATCTGATAGCTTTTAACGTGGAGTGTTCTTTGTAGAAGTTGTGTACTTGAGTAGATCTGGAATATAAATGTCAGCACCGTGTAGTGAAAATGTCAGAGTTGTCAAAAATCGTTGGGACAGACTAAATCTTTCCATTCCAAATAAGTGTTTTTGAATGGTGAAAATACCAGAAGCGTTAGAGCTCAAGTACTGTGCCTTTCCCTTTGGGAACTTGAAGGGGTTTCAAGGATATTTGGGCAGATTTGACTGAAGTCTCAGCACTGAGTCAGAGAATGAACATGAGTAAGTTTGCCTTGCATCCTCTGCTATAGGCAATACATGGAATGTCTTCTCCAAAAGCAAACCTTCTGAAGCACTTGCTGTACCAGAGAAGGTGTCTAGGTTAGGTTGAGGTTTTTCCTGCCTAGAATTTATCACTGTTTGAGTAACAAGATATTGTTCTGATGACCTTAACATTTAACTTGATCTGTTGAAGAGACCTTGGGCCTTACATGTGAGGTTCAAGGAGATCTGATAGGCAACACATAACAAAATGGGGAAATGGAAATAATTTTGTAAATCCTTACTTGAAGATGCTCATCACGTTTGATTTTTTTTCCCCTAGGTGTTTCTGAATGCATCATCATGGGAATTCCAATGAATATTGGAACAGGACTTTTTAAGCTGTTGCACAAAGCTGACAAAGAATCAACCCCTCCTAGGAGGCCTCTGATATTTGATCATAATGAATTTCATATTCCCATTGTTACATAGCACTTGGACATGATACAAGATTAGCAAAAAAAGCAAATATAATTTAAATTAAGAAATGGGTATTATGAGTTCTGTGTGTCTCAGTAACTGTGCATTGGTAAGTGAAATAGTCACTATCCAGAGAATTGCCCAATTGTTTGCCACCTATTGTTAGTACAGACCCTGAAAGGAGAAACAATTTTCACATGGATTTCACCTGCTAGTGTTCTCTTTTTCATGTGATACATTTAGCTTTTTGTGTTTCTGTTATTGGGTGGGAGTTGTTATTAACTCAGTATTACACGTGTATTCAAATTTTATTAAAATCAGAAGAAAACACAGAGTAAGTTGCAGAGAGTTCTGTGAGCTTGCCTGGAGTGCATTTGCAAAAGGCCTTTCAACAGAAGCTGCAGAGGTCAGTGTACAGCTGTTAAGAGGAGCATCTTCTGAAGCTGGAGCTAAGTCTGTGATGAATTCTTACTGAGCTCAGGAGTGATGTTCAAAGTGTTTGAAATATTTGCTTTTTGCTTGTGGTGTTTTTAATTGGTTTTTCTTTATCCTGAGTTATTAGTCATTAACAGGATTCTGGTTTGGGACCATATCTGCAAGAATCTGCACATTGTAAAGCTGCTTGTAAGTGCTGAGAAGACTGTTGTAAGAATATTGCAAATTATCAATAGGTTCTCATATGACAGCCGCTGTCTAACTGCTGGAATCTCTAGAGCAGTCTTAGTTTTCTGAAAGTTTCTTGATTGAGCAGGATCATCTGAACAACCTAGTTTTATTTCATTATAAGATGCAGAGATAGTATGTTTAAATTTACTGTGGTGCTATGGAGGGGAAGTATCTTAGACTTTGGTCAGCAGTGTTTGGATATTCAGGGTGCTCGTAACGTGGGTACAGGGTGGAGAGAAGCAAAGTAGAGAAGGCTGAAGCTGTGCCCTCAGAAGTAAAAGCAGGCTGCTGAGTATTCTAGCATTTGAACATGAACAAGTTTGTGCTGCAGTTTGTCTTTATGCAGCACCAAAGGACACGTGTAAGGCTCCATTCAGAGACTGTAAGTCTGTTGTTTTAAGTTGTATGGTGCTGCTGAGTTTATTTTTTAATTCATCTTCCATGCAGGATAAGATCCTGCATTAAATTCTCTTATGAATAAGATCTCACATGAAATTCAACATAGCTGTTCTTAAATAATTTTCTATTTTCCATGTGATGCTAAAATCTACTTCTGCCCCGACTTTGGCAGGATAGTGATAGAGAATGTAGTGCTTTAAAAGCCATATATATTTTGCTATCTCTGTTGTAACAGTAGAAATTTAAGAAGCACAATTTTCTTTGATCTCAGTGAGATTGCCACTTACTGATTTATGCATTTCTTTTTCAAGATGTAGGTTTAATACATTCAGAGGCTACATGGAGAGAAAGCCCATAAGTCTTTACTGTGGCTAAGTACTTCATTTTATCATGGGAAATTCTACTGAGAGTGCTTAACATTTTTGTGAATAAAGATTCTTCTCGAGGTCTAAATGTGTTCGTATTGGAACGAGTAACTACATCTTTCTCTTTTCCCTGTTTTGTGTTGGGTTGTTGGGTTTTTTTGGTAAATGTAGTGAAATGAGCTACTTAAGTGGTGGGTTGACTCTCTTCTTTTAAAAGTATGAACTAAATTACATCTGTTATCATTGTCTTTAATATGATAATAAAGAGGCAGAGGTCAAGAATACTTAAACCTTGTGTTTGTTTATTGCTGCATTATATTTATGAATGAGCCAACCTCCATCTCCCTTATTTGCTTAGTTGTTAAGACACTTCAGTATTGATCACTGGATGCCCTTTTTTAAGCCTTGGCCAGCTGGTGAAGGTCATGGACATTGACCTTAGAACAGTCAGGCTGCTCAGCATCAGCATCAACTCCATAGCCAGTGGTGCAGCAGGACCCCACTGCAAGTGGATAAGTTGTGAGTATTCATATCCTGCTTTCTCATTTTCTTCATCTTTTTCATCTGTTTTAAAACAAATTTCAACTTTTCCTTAAATGTCAGACTTAGCTCCAAGTCATTATTTTTTTTCTTCTCAGTGAGCTCTACTGACAACAGTACTTCATTTTTAGGTTTCAGTGCAAGTCATGAGTAGTTTTCTGTCTTGATCTCAGGCAAATGGCAAAGCAGAAATATTATTAATTTGTATTCTGTCATGATTAGGAGTCTGGATTTTATGTTCAATGGGTCAGAAAACCCCTTCGATCTGTTTTTGATTCTGTCTAACAGTAGGAATAGCTGAATAATTACTTACACAATACTTCAGTAGCTTTCTGGAGATATGGGCAAGCTTCTCTATGTCTGTCTGCCTTAAAAACAAATTCAACCCCACCTTTAGTTCCTGTGTTGAAAGCACAGAAGGTGACCCGTGTGTCTGGTGAGAGCTGGGCTGGACAAGCCTTGAAGGCCTGGCAGCAGGGGGAGAAGCAATGGTGAGGGATCAGCTGAGGGAGTGATGCTGAGGGCAGCGCCTGCTCTGGGATGGCAGCAGTGCAGAACATGAGCAGAAATGTGAGTGAAGGAAGAGCACACAATAAAGAAATGGAACAGAAAAGGTAAGTAAAGCTCTGCTTCCTGAGGCTGGTGCAGCAGGGTGAGGTACTTGCTGGGCAATGTCAGTGACAGTGGTACAGGTGGCAGCTGGGAACATGCAGGAGGAGGGGAAGAAGGGGGAAGAAATAGCAAGAATTGGCTTTTTTATATAATATTGTCTAAGAACAGAAAAAACTAAAAGGGATTGAATTATGTTTTAATACACAAATACTTGGCAAG
The DNA here is from genome assembly GCA_013390025.1 of Pitta sordida. Classification (NCBI taxonomy): domain Eukaryota; kingdom Metazoa; phylum Chordata; class Aves; order Passeriformes; family Pittidae; genus Pitta; species Pitta sordida. The sequence continues at coordinate 101,674 of WEKX01029500.1, forward strand.
TAATTTGGATATGATTATGGTGTTTATATAAATGCATAGCAAGTATATTTTGAAGAATAAATACCAAAATCTGACAGGCCAGTCTGACCCATGGGACACAAACCATCCCTACTGCTTTTGTGTATCAGCACTTGTGAAAATGAATTAGGTTTCCTGTAACTGGTAAAACGAACATTCTAAAACAGTCCTGCCAATGAAATTCGATCGTAACATCATCTTCCACTAGAGAGCAGCATTTTCTTGTAAGAAAAGAGGCATTTGGCTAGCAGTTCTTTATTAAAAACAGATTTTTTTTAATATCGGGACTGAAATATAGCTATATGGAAGGCTACCTGTTAGAATTATANAAAGCAGGCTGCTGAGTATTCTAGCATTTGAACATGAACAAGTTTGTGCTGCAGTTTGTCTTTATGCAGCACCAAAGGACACGTGTAAGGCTCCATTCAGAGACTGTAAGTCTGTTGTTTTAAGTTGTATGGTGCTGCTGAGTTTATTTTTTAATTCATCTTCCATGCAGGATAAGATCCTGCATTAAATTCTCTTATGAATAAGATCTCACATGAAATTCAACATAGCTGTTCTTAAATAATTTTCTATTTTCCATGTGATGCTAAAATCTACTTCTGCCCCGACTTTGGCAGGATAGTGATAGAGAATGTAGTGCTTTAAAAGCCATATATATTTTGCTATCTCTGTTGTAACAGTAGAAATTTAAGAAGCACAATTTTCTTTGATCTCAGTGAGATTGCCACTTACTGATTTATGCATTTCTTTTTCAAGATGTAGGTTTAATACATTCAGAGGCTACATGGAGAGAAAGCCCATAAGTCTTTACTGTGGCTAAGTACTTCATTTTATCATGGGAAATTCTACTGAGAGTGCTTAACATTTTTGTGAATAAAGATTCTTCTCGAGGTCTAAATGTGTTCGTATTGGAACGAGTAACTACATCTTTCTCTTTTCCCTGTTTTGTGTTGGGTTGTTGGGTTTTTTTGGTAAATGTAGTGAAATGAGCTACTTAAGTGGTGGGTTGACTCTCTTCTTTTAAAAGTATGAACTAAATTACATCTGTTATCATTGTCTTTAATATGATAATAAAGAGGCAGAGGTCAAGAACACTTAAACCTTGTGTTTGTTTATTGCTGCATTATATTTATGAATGAGCCAACCTCCATCTCCCTTATTTGCTTAGTTGTTAAGACACTTCAGTATTGATCACTGGATGCCCTTTTTTAAGCCTTGGCCAGCTGGTGAAGGTCATGGACATTGACCTTAGAACAGTCAGGCTGCTCAGCATCAGCATCAACTCCATAGCCAGTGGTGCAGCAGGACCCCACTGCAAGTGGATAAGTTGTGAGTATTCATATCCTGCTTTCTCATTTTCTTCATCTTTTTCATCTGTTTTAAAACAAATTTCAACTTTTCCTTAAATGTCAGACTTAGCTCCAAGTCATTATTTTTTTTCTTCTCAGTGAGCTCTACTGACAACAGTACTTCATTTTTAGGTTTCAGTGCAAGTCATGAGTAGTTCTCTGTCTTGATCTCAGGCAAATGGCAAAGCAGAAATATTATTAATTTGTATTCTGTCATGATTAGGAGTCTGGATTTTATGTTCAATGGGTCAGAAAACCCCTTCGATCTGTTTTTGATTCTGTCTAACAGTAGGAGTAGCTGAATAATAACTTATACAATACTTCAGTAGCTTTCTGGAGATGTGGGCAAGCTTCTCTATGTCTGTCTGCCTTAAAAACAAATTCAACCCCACCTTTAGTTCCTGTGTTGAAAGCACAGAAGGTGACCCGTTAGTCTGGTGAGAGCTGGGCTGGACAAGCCTTGAAGGCCTGGCAGCAGGGGGAGAAGCAATGGTGAGGGATCAGCTGAGGGAGTGATGCTGAGGGCAGCGCCTGCTCTGGGATGGCAGCAGTGCAGAACATGAGCAGAAATGTGAGTGAAGGAAGAGCACACAATAAAGAAATGGAACAGAAAAGGTAAGTAAAGCTCTGCTTCCTGAGGCTGGTGCAGCAGGGTGAGGTACTTGCTGGGCAATGTCAGTGACAGTGGTACAGGTGGCAGCTGGGAACATGCAGGAGGAGGGGAAGAAGGGGGAAGAAATAGCAAGAATTGGCCTTTTTTATATAATATTGTCTAAGGACAGAAAAAACTAAAAGGGATTGAGTTATGTTTTAATACACAAATACTTGGCGGGTAATTTGGATATGATTATGGTGTTTATATAAATGCANGTGTTCGTATTGGAACGAGTAACTACATCTTTCTCTTTTCCCTGTTTTGTGTTGGGTTGTTGGGTTTTTTTGGTAAATGTAGTGAAATGAGCTACTTAAGTGGTGGGTTGACTCTCTTCTTTTAAAAGTATGAACTAAATTACATCTGTTATCATTGTCTTTAATATGATAATAAAGAGGCAGAGGTCAAGAACACTTAAACCTTGTGTTTGTTTATTGCTGCATTATATTTATGAATGAGCCAACCTCCATCTCCCTTATTTGCTTAGTTGTTAAGACACTTCAGTATTGATCACTGGATGCCCTTTTTTAAGCCTTGGCCAGCTGGTGAAGGTCATGGACATTGACCTTAGAACAGTCAGGCTGCTCAGCATCAGCATCAACTCCATAGCCAGTGGTGCAGCAGGACCCCACTGCAAGTGGATAAGTTGTGAGTATTCATATCCTGCTTTCTCATTTTCTTCATCTTTTTCATCTGTTTTAAAACAAATTTCAACTTTTCCTTAAATGTCAGACTTAGCTCCAAGTCATTATTTTTTTTCTTCTCAGTGAGCTCTACTGACAACAGTACTTCATTTTTAGGTTTCAGTGCAAGTCATGAGTAGTTTTCTGTCTTGATCTCAGGCAAATGGCAAAGCAGAAATATTATTAATTTGTATTCTGTCATGATTAGGAGTCTGGATTTTATGTTCAATGGGTCAGAAAACCCCTTCGATCTGTTTTTGATTCTGTCTAACAGTAGGAATAGCTGAATAATTACTTACACAATACTTCAGTAGCTTTCTGGAGATATGGGCAAGCTTCTCTATGTCTGTCTGCCTTAAAAACAAATTCAACCCCACCTTTAGTTCCTGTGTTGAAAGCACAGAAGGTGACCCGTGTGTCTGGTGAGAGCTGGGCTGGACAAGCCTTGAAGGCCTGGCAGCAGGGGGAGAAGCAATGGTGAGGGATCAGCTGAGGGAGTGATGCTGAGGGCAGCGCCTGCTCTGGGATGGCAGCAGTGCAGAACATGAGCAGAAATGTGAGTGAAGGAAGAGCACACAATAAAGAAATGGAACAGAAAAGGTAAGTAAAGCTCTGCTTCCTGAGGCTGGTGCAGCAGGGTGAGGTACTTGCTGGGCAATGTCAGTGACAGTGGTACAGGTGGCAGCTGGGAACATGCAGGAGGAGGGGAAGAAGGGGGAAGAAATAGCAAGAATTGGCTTTTTTATATAATATTGTCTAAGAACAGAAAAAACTAAAAGGGATTGAATTATGTTTTAATACACAAATACTTGGCAAGTAATTTGGATATGATTATGGTGTTTATATAAATGCATAGCAAGTATATTTTGAAGAATAAATACCAAAATCTGACAGGCCAGTCTGACCCATGGGACACAAACCATCCCTACTGCTTTTGTGTATCAGCACTTGTGAAAATGAATTAGGTTTCCTGTAACTGGTAAAACGAACATTCTAAAACAGTCCTGCCAATGAAATTCGATCGTAACATCATCTTCCACTAGAGAGCAGCATTTTCTTGTAAGAAAAGAGGCATTTGGCTAGCAGTTCTTTATTAAAAACAGATTTTTTTTAATATCGGGACTGAAATATAGCTATATGGAAGGCTACCTGTTAGAATTATATACATGAGGAAGGAGATTAAGGGAGTTGATTTTCTTAAAGAAGAGAAACCAGAGTACACAAATGCTTCTTCATGAATTAGTATAATGTGTTCATTTGCATGTCTTCATCTGGCTTTAAAAACAAACAAATAATACTGAAGTAGAAGACTATAGTCATTGCCAAAAGGATGTAGTGAGTTGCTCCAGGGAAGTGAGAGCAGCAAATCCATACCATGTCTTTTGTGGCAGCATCTCCCATGCAGCAGTGATTGCTACAATCTGCATTCCCTCTCTCCAGTGAGCACTGAAATACAGCTCCCAGAGTCGCTCTGAAGCGTGAAGAGCTGGCAGTTCACTTTCTTCAGCTGCCACAGAGCTCCAAAGCAAGGCTGTATTAAAAACACTTGAAGGTGATGCTGATGGATGCAAGAGACCAACGTTTAGGACTGCAAATAATACGTAACATGTCATCTTCTCTGTGTACAGACATCTGAAAACGGCATCTATGAAAGATGACTTCCACTTTAATGTCTGAAAGCCCGTAGCTTTGTTAGTTCCTATTGTACATGTGACTCAATTCAGAGTGGTGGGAACTCGGTACAGGGTGGCTGAGCTTGTGTTGTGTGGGCCCTGAGCTGCTCTGAATACTGCATTGTCTTAACCACTACAGTTACTTCTAGTTCATTGTAAAGCCACCATGTACGTCAGATGTTAAAAGGTGTTCCTTCATCCAGAGAGTGTGTCCCGTGAGTCCAAGCCTTCAAGATCAGGAACAATTGCATGTCCCTGTTGGAAGCAGTGACAGTAGATAGGACTGATGTCGCACAGGACTATGGTGCTTTCTGCAAGTGTTGAGGGTAGAGGGAAGAAAGCTGAAAAGATGGAATGCGAAGATAAGCAAGGAGATATGGAAGTGGAGTAAACTGGAAGTTCAGATCTGTCCAAGGAGGAAACAGGAAGGTGGCATTTAAGTGACACAGATATTTGCAATCTCTATAAGGAGTCCAAGTGCAGTGATGGAAATAGTTCTCAGGAACACCTGTCCTTTTTCCAGCTAAGATTTTATCATTTGTACTGGAGATTACTGTTACTGAGTGTGACAAATGACAGTTAAATCATCATTCATTTGTTAGATGACTATGAAGAATGAGCAGTACTCTGAAATATTTCCTTCAGTTATTGTATCAATTTGGAGATGATTCTCTTCCAACCAACTAAGCATAATTATAGCTGCTGAACTAGAGCAATATGCTCAAGTTAAGCACAAAAACTCCTGTTCGTGGTGGGTTCTGGTACAGCTCATATAAAAGGTCATATCTATAATTGCAAGTGAATAGAATCTCTTCTTGTGTTGATACCTTCAGATAGATCAGAAATGTTCCTGGAAAATCCTTATTGGAGCTGTTTTTAATAATATATAACTCGTTCTACTGGGACCAGATACAGAAATTGCATCAATTAAATTCCTTGTGCTGTGTCTTACTAGATGAGAGGTGACAACATCTATGAAGAGTAATATGGATAATTCACTCAAGTCTGTAAAGAAAAGCTATTCAATGTAGAGCCTTCTGTTGTTCAAAATTAGGACTGTTTGCAGTCAAAGGCTGTGATCGCAGTGCTAGGATCGTGTTGGTTTGGGCCAGATAGTGCTGAGGAGTTTTAGTCCATGGGTAAAAGAGGATATGCAGGTGACTTTCAGGGTCCACAGAAACCTGAGGTTACCCCCAGGATTTCATACCAAGTTCTTTCTCCTTTATGGTGGTGATGTTTTGTCAGCTGGAGACAGTTTGGGCTAGAAATGAAGCTGTTCTGAAAGCAGCAAGGACCTGGATTATTAACCACGGGTGTTGTATTCTCCTTTTTGTGGAAGTGTAGGTTGGTTGGTTAATCTTTTGATACATATGGCAATCTTCTCAGCATGCATTCCTTTTAAATGTTAAATTGTGTGCATTTTTAAAAGCAAAATAAAGCAAAGTAACTGCCAAGTAATGCAAAAGCGATAATGAAATTGTGCTGATAAACTTCAGGAGTCCCAGAAAATGCCAGAATTAGCGTGCAACTTCAGAATTATTTACTTGATTTATTATTCAGAGTTTTGTTGGTTTCTGGGAATTGGTTAGCAGTGTGCTGTGATTCATACCAGTTTGTCACAGACGGGGGATTCTTTGGCTCAGGTTGATTCACAGCATCTCTATGGTAAAGTGCTGGTTGTCTTTGGAGTGCTGAGGATGGTTTAGCCATGTCATGGTGCAGGCCTGAAGCACCACCAGTGACATGGTGGGACTCGTTTCTGAAGGGCATAGTGCGTAGGGGATCTCTTTCATGTACCTGCTGGAAGGAAGGACACCTCTCAGTCCTTACTCTACCCTGATCCCTGCACAGTAACTGAGCCCACACAGTAACTGATTCCCTTTACCATATGCATTTCTTCTAGGTTTTCAACTTAGATATTTTCCAGTTACTTTCTTTGGACTTCTATTTTTCAGAAGATATATACGTATTTCTTCTGACTTATACCACTGCTGTGCATTTCCTAGTTCCTTTTGCATTTATTTCTGTCTCCTTGTCCTTGGTTCCCACACAGATTTGTCCCTTCTGGACCTGTAGTGACTGTCACTGCTGGTGACACTGCTTCCCTGCAGCAGTGCTACGCCAACCATACTGTGCCACTGGCTGGAGCCAGCTCAGTCATGCAAGGTTACTGTGAACAATTGCCTGGAGGATAATTAAACCACTCAAGGAAAAAAATCTCCTCAGCACATCTGGATGTGGAAATTTACTGCCATCAAAGTTATAACTATGGTCTAAGAAATGTGGGGAAAAAATTAATTTTATTATATAAGGGAATATATTTGTACTCTGAAATGAAGGGCGTCCCTGCTTCATGTGCCTCTCTGTCAGCACTAAAAACTGTATTCAGCCCTTTTTATCCTCTTCTTACTTTTGTCTTTAGCCTGCTTCTGGTCCCCCCTACTTGGCTGACACCAATGTTGTTTCACTTCCTTGTGTTTGCATGTACTCTGTGGAGAATAATTATAAGAAGGGGTCAGGAGAGCAGTTGGTAGGTAGGTAGCTGGGACATGTAGAATCAATTAGCATGCTGTTTGTAAGACCTGAGGAAGTCTTTAAACTTCCTGTACTTTAGATTCAGTCTGTTAAAGACTATTAATTTGTAATACCCGCTCCGGAGCAACATGGTTATGAGAAGAGATGATGGAATCATCAAGGTGAGTTAAGGGACTGTGGTTGTGAAAACTTACATGCTATCTGGAATACTTACTTGCCAGGATCTGAGGATTTAAGAATGTGATCAGCATCTGCTGTGTGTAGTTCTTTTTGTTCTTTCATCTTTCAAAGTAAGTGGAAAAGGCTAGGAGTTGTTGCTCTTGAAGTCAGCTGCAAGATAGACACTGACTTGAGCTGGAAAAGGAGAGGGCAAATCAATGAAACTCTTGGCTGCCATTAATACCCTCAGAAGCGGAGGGTGGCAGCTCTGAAGATGAATTAAGGGGAAAAATCTCTAACAGTACAAATAGCCATGGTATAAAGGGTAATATTTGGCTTTCCTCACTGATTAAGTGTATTTATCCTTCATGGAATATCCCTAGCAGATTTGGAGACTTTTTATTTCAGTTATGCTTTTTCAGAGTATTTTTATTACCTAACTGGGGCTTAATCCAAGTCCCCTGGAAACCAATTAGAGAACTCAGCAGAACTGGATGAGCTTTGATATATGCATTATATTAAATATTTCTATCCATCAAACTCCCACCAGTTAATGCATCTTTGTAAGTTTCAAACAGTTTACACCACTTCTCTCAGCCTCAATGCTGCAGACTTGATTCAAAAGGAATAATTTTAACCTAAATTCTTTTTAAGTCTTTCATGCCACTCAGGGTTTTGTCCCAGATGTTTCTGCTTATCCTGAGCCAGGCTGTTGTATGTTCTTTTTCATTTAGTAGAGAGGTGGGGATTTTCTATTTGTTTTGGGAGTTGTTTATTTGTTGTTCAATTATGACAAATCTTGGTATTTATAATAATTTAAGTTCTAAATTATTTTTATGGCATTTTTCTTTATAAAATACTACTTAACTTGAACTGTTGAATGTTTAATTTTTACATTTGTGTTACGAGGGGGAAAAATACAGATGTTTTGAAGATCTGTAGCTCAGTTTAAACTGCATGACCAAACCTTGTGCAAGCTGGTAATGTAGCTGCCACTGTGCCAAGCTGAGACATTATTTCATTCTGGAACTCTCTGATGGCTTTCCCATCCCTTGCAAGGCATGTAGGCTGACATACAGAATGTATTGCTTTTGCCTTGGAAATTAGACTATAATTTAGGAGTTACTTAATTTCACGTTAGTTAGTGCTTTCAGAACTGGTTTTAGTTAAGTACAGTATTTTTGCCATTTTAAACACTCCTCAGTCTTAAGTTGCATCTTGGCCCACAGCCTGCTTTGCCTGAGCAAATGGACTATAGCAAGTTGTGCAAGGGTTTTTCTTTGACTTTATTCTCACTGTAATTCCAGTCTTGTGTTTACTTCCTACAAAAATCATTTCCCCCTCTTGCTGAATGTTAAAATGTAAATGTTAAAAGTAAAAATTTATTCTCAAATGAGAAGCACGTGGATTTTATGCAGTATTTATGTAAACAGCAATCCATGCATCACTGTCAAATGGCAGATCAGGTCTTAGCTATGGATATGGCACACAGGACCTGCTGAAAGCTCAGCATTTAGTTCAACACCCTGAACCTCTACATTTGCCCAGTTTTCACAGGCAGTTGTAAAACTGTACACAATTAACAAAAGTACACTAGAAATGCTTCTCCTTTGTCATAAAACAGATGAATTCAGAATGCTAGAGCATTCATTATGATTCAGAAATAATTGCTTCCGGGTGGATGCTCCCCAGCATTGTGCTTATCTGTTGCCATGTTTCTTATGGATCTGTTTCCATAAGCTTTTGTGAGTCCAATCAAATCTAAGTATCGATCCCTTCTCAGTGCCTATCTGCAGATGTGTATCTGCTGGGTTATGGGTTTTATCACGAATTGGGCTGCGACCTCTGTTTTCCCCTTAGCTTAAGCATTGCCAAACAGATGAGCTTCAGTCGTGTGGAAAGACAGGTGTNCCTGAACCTCTACATTTGCCCAGTTTTCACAGGCAGTTGTAAAACTGTACACAATTAACAAAAGTACACTAGAAATGCTTCTCCTGTGTCATAAAACAGATGAATTCAGAATGCTAGAGCATTCATTATGATTCAGAAATAATTGCTTCCGGGTGGATGCTCCCCACCATTGTGCTTATCTGTTGCCATGTTTCTTATGGATCTGTTTCCATAAGCTTTTGGAGTCCAATCAATTCTAAGTATCGATCCCTTCTCAGTGTCTATGTGTATCTGCTGGGTTATGTGTTTTTTCAAGAATTGGGCTGCAACCTCTGTTTTCCCCTTAGCTTAAGCATTGCCAAACAGATGAGCTTCAGTCGTGTGGAAAGACAGGTGTCCCACAGCATCTAGAGAAACACAGAACTTGGGTTCTGTTGCATGACTACCTGCCTCCATTTCCTCAAGGAGGTCTTTCGATTTGGACTAGAGGTACGTGGACTGCCCTGGAATTTTCAAGTGCTATTAGCTTCTAGTTACCATCAGGAGCCTTTTTCTTTGAGTCCAGTTGTGCCATAATTAAAGCATTGTCTGTCCCCAGGGACTCTGTAAAACTGATCTTGTAATTGAGATGGATTCAGCTTTTGCATGTCAGGTAGCAGGGGAATTACTTGCTATAAAAAGTACATGAGTAATTCTTAAAAGATCTGAGAAATGAAACAAAAGGAAATACTAGAAAAATGAGCAGATTCTAATAATATGAGATTTAACAAGACCAGGTGCTGGGTTCTTCACTTTGGACACAACAATCCCATGCACTGATATCGGCTGGGGGATGAGTGGCTGGAGAGTGGTGAAATGGAGAGTGATTTAGGAGTAATGGTTGACAGAAAACTTAATATGAGCCAGCAGTGTGACCAGGTGGCTAAGAGGGCCAATGGTTTCTTGGGCTGTATCAGGAACAGTGTGGTCAGTCGGACTAGGGAAGTTATTCTATCCCTATACTTGGAACTAGTCAGACCACATCTTGAGTACTGTGTGTATTTGTGGTCTCCCCAGTTTAAGCAGGATGTTGAGCTGCTTGAGAGAGTCCAGAGAAGGGCGACGAGGATGGTGAAAGGACTGGAGGACAAGCCCTATGGGCAGCGGCTGCAGGGACTAGGGTTGTTCAGCCTGGAGAAGAGGAGGCTCAGAGGTGACCTCATTGCTATTTACAACTACCTGCAGGGAGGTTG
>WEKX01029500.1:116437-136372 GCA_013390025.1 Pitta sordida
GGAGGAAGAGGCGAAGGAAAAGCCGCCCTCGGCCCAGGTCCTGCCCCAGCTCCCCGCCTCCTCCCCGGACGAAGTTTGGCCGGGGGCCGCTGCGGGGGCGGCGGTGGCGGAGCGGCGGGGCCGGGCGAAGTTTGGCCGGCGGCGGTGGCGGNCTCTCAGCCCCCGCGACCTGCGCGACCTGGAGGCGGCCGGCGGCGGGAAGGCCGAGCTGCTCATCGCCCTGCTGCTGGCCAAGGAGCGGGACCACTTCCAGGACCTGCGGGTGGCCCTGGAGAAGACGCAGCCCCACCTGCTCTCCATCCTCTACCTGAACGGCGTGGCGGGGGCGCCGGCGGCGGCCGAGACGGCCGGTGAGTGGGGCCGGGGGCGCGGAGGAGGAGGAGGAGGAAGGCAGCGGCTGCCCCCGCCCACCCCCCGGGACAGCGCGGGCCCCTCGGGGCCCCCCGCCTGGAGGTGGGGAGGCAGCGGGGTCCTCCTTTTCCGGCGGGGTCAAAACTCTCCCGTGTTTGCACTTCGGCTCTCGGGGCTTGTTTGTGCTCCCAACTCTTTTGCTCTGGCCCCCGGGAGGTGCCGCGGATGCTGCGGCGTGTCCCTCGGAGGGGCCGCTCCCGTCCCCCGGGTCCCGGGGCGGGCTGGGGCTCGGCAAGGCTGTATTCGAAGCGCCTTTTCTCCCTGGAGCTCCGCGGGTGAGCCGGCGGTGTCACACGGTCGCTTCTTGACCGGGCAAAAGCTGAAGCTCCCCCCTGCAGCCCGTGTGCCGGGGTTGGCTGGCTGGCAGCGCTCCGGCAGATGTGCCTTTGGGTAAATACTGCAATTGTAGGGTGTAAATTCTAACTAAATTTTCTCCGGACACTCGTCTTTTTGAGGCTATATTGTAACTCTTCTTGGTGGTTAGAACGGGAAAACTGTTGATTTAACTGCAAATCCAGACGAGAAGAATTTGAGTGTAAGTCACCTCTTTAAGTAATTTGGGTTACTTTGATCCGCAGGTTTTTCCACTTAGTCTTTTCACTCCAGGAAAGGTCATAGCCTACTTCTATATGCACAAAACCAAGCTTTAAAATAGTAACAACAATAATAATCATTGATGGTACATAAAACCTTGCAAGTGTAGCTGTGTTTCTTGATGAGCTATTGAGGTGAATGATACCTGTGAGTGATGGGCAGGTGTTCTCATCCAGTGTGACCAAGTTGACTTATTCAGAAATGTGAGTTCTCCTTTTGGTGATGTTGCAGGAGTTTGGATTTGTAGGGTCACTACCTGTTTACACAAGGAACTGCACTGGGAGGCTTCCTGACCGTTACAAATGATTCCAATTCTTGAAGCAATGAAACCCCTTTAAGAGCTGCTTCTCTCTGGAAAATAGTGCTTGCACATGCAGTTGCCCTTGTTTGAGTTATGATGTGGGTACTAGGAGTTTGATAATCACAAATGTGTGAGTGGTTTATGTTTTGTTTTGTATCAGTGTAGTGTATGGCCTTTTTAATGAATATGTGGCAGGACCCCACAAGATGGGGAAAAATGGACTGAACAATAGACCTCAACACTTGTAACATTATGTGGTCTGACATCAATGGGAGATGAGGACACTCACTGCCTTTCAGAATGGGACCCATGATGGTTTTGTCTGATTAGAGTACTGCTCATTCTTGTCTTTTTGAGAATATGCATTAATAGTACTGGGCCACTACCATTCCCCAGCCTCAAAAACAAAGGTGTAAAACACGAATGGTAGGAAAAAATTAGGTAGATGTTGCATGTAGTAATACTCTTCATTTTTAAAATACATTTTGCAATTCCAACTTGCATCTCAACACTGAGTTCTCAGAAGAGTAGTTTGATTGGCAAAATGAACTATATCCTCTTTGACTAAATGTGTTCGGGAGGCTAATCTGAGTTCAATTAACATTTGTATGGGGAAGGATGTTCCTCTGATGTGATGTGTTTTAAAATGTTATTACTTTCATTTATCAGTGGTAATAAAGAGTTGAGAATTATGGATTTGTTTCCCTTGTGATGAACTTGTTTAGAGTTTAGTTCACAGGAGGTTGCTGATAGCGAGCTTGATTAAGAATAAACCATAGAAAGGTAAAGGACTTGAGCCTTCAAAACATTACTCCCCTGAGGAGGTCTCATGCTAATTGGTCGTGAGACTGCTTGTGTGCTCGCTGACCACCTCTGGTAATTCCTGGGCTCTGTCTGAGTGTGTCGAGGATATGTTATGCAAAGAGTTAATGTTTGAGGGTAACTGTGCTGTAAAGATTCTTGTTTGAACCTGTGTTCAGATGTAATTTAGTTTCATTCTCATACCTCCGTGTAGGAACTCTGACCACCCATCTTCTCTTCTCCTGCCATTTGGGAGGTGGATGAGTCAAGTCACGGTTTGGTTTTTGGGGTGAAATGTAAATGTGGTAGCATGAACTGCTGGGTTCTGTATTTAAAATACTGAAGTGAAACAGTCTATATTGTATAAAATGTCTATGTTCTTAAAGGCAAAAAATACATATCTTGAACCTCCCTTTGATTTAACTTACACAGCTGAATTAGTTTTTTGAATCACCATTAGCACATGTGTAAATTATAGTTTACAGTGGTATGCTTAATTTTAGTATTGTTTGGAAGAGGCATCTAAAACAATGTACATCCCCCAAATGCTTGTTGGAGATGAAATTTACTTATAATCAATAACCTCGTGTGGTGGCATTTGTCAATTTCTTTTTTCCCCAATGTGCTGCTGTGAGGAAAGTGAGAAGGTAATTAGCAACGTAATTTTGTTCCAAGTTGCAGAGTTCAGTGTATAGTCTGCTCACTACACCAGGGTGAGTGTTTCTCCATCCACTTTAATGTGTGCAACATGTAAATATTGCCTCCTTTTGTACTTTAAAGGCGATGTGTGAACTCAGATGGAAACTCAGGTTGTTATTTATACCAGTAGTTCTTGTGACTGGCTGGACAATGTAGAGCTGACACTTTTATAAGTATTTATCTGTGCCACATGGAGGGAAGTAAACAGATGGCCTGACTGCTCAAGGGAATTAACTGGGGTCCTGGTAGCTACCCAAAGACTTGCACTTTGTCTTTACAAAGAGCTTTTTTCTTTATAGAGTTTCCTTCAGTTCAGTCCCCCTTTAAATACATTTGTCTTCTATAGAGGCTTCTAATTGCTGATTTGAAACATAAAACTGTGTAGTAGTTAGTTTCTCCAGGAAAATGTATATTTTCAACTTTGTTTTGCTTCTAATGTGAGAGTACATAATATGCCTAACAGTGTTAGTAAGCAGAGTGCAAAATCTAACAGAAAACTATCTTCTGTCAAAGCAGAAGCTCAAGTGAATGATTTGCTCTGTTTCACTTAGTTGTGTTTAGAGACTTCAGTTCTTCCTTGAGTAAAACCTTTGATTACTCAATTGCACTTATTTGTAAACATTTGTAAGAAATTGGCTCTGCCGATGTCAGAGACTGCCTGGCTGATTTCACATCTTATACTATTTTGCACAGGGACTAATTATTTGAGTAGTGTGCCAACAGTTGCTGTTTATTTATTTGGGGGTTAACTGAAAGATTACCATTAAATAATTGATTTGACCTCCATCTTGCATCTGAGAAATCCTTTACCCTTTCTAATGTGACAATAAATGACTTCCGAGCATTCAGTTGTCTCTTAGATACCTTGCTAGCCAGAAAATATTTTGTTCTTACTGTTGATATAATGTTAATTTTGTGTCATGAAAAGTGTCCAAATAAAAAATACGCTGGAATATACTTCATTGTGACATGTGCTATTAGGATGTATTTTTTAAAAATGTAGTTATAAGACCAGAACAGAAATCTAAACCATCTGTAGTCTTCAGAATGCTTTAGATAGTGTAGGTCTTTATACTTAAATTTTTGTTATACTAAAAAGGTCAGGAAGAGGCAGGTTTGGTTTTTGAGCTTGGATTAGTTTTTGAGATGAACTTGTGGGGCTACAAAGCTGCTCCTAGTGCCTTATCTTCAGACTGCATAGACTGCTGAACTCAAAAAGCTTCATTACTGCTTTCATAGTTATTAAAATTTTACGTTCACAGTTTCCTTTTGTATTAGCAGTTAGTCTTCTGCTTTTCTGTACCCCTAGAACTGCAGTCAGTGAGTGTGTCTCTAAACTGAAGTGTAACATGCTGGCTGTTTTACTGTAAGGATTTAGCACCACTTCAGATTTTAAAAGCAGGGTGTTAGGCTTTAGCAGTGTTTCAGTTTACAGTTTCAAGACGATAAGTTTTAAAACTCAGAATTGTCTGCTTATTTAAAAATATCTTTAAAGCGGCAGGAAGAAAAGAAAGAACATGGTTGTAGATTTATTTTTGCAATTTTTTCTTGTATTATTTATTAGGACTTATTTTTTCTAGCTGTGTTTGGTGAGACATCAAGTACTAATTTCCTTTCTCAAAACTATCTGAGCGTGTATAAAATCCCAGTTTCTAGAGGGATTATCTGAACTTCTTTCTTCTGCTTTGCACATGAAAATGTGGAGCAAGTTGTTTCAGAATACGTATATAGGATTTGAAGTCACGAAGTTTACTTTTAAATAGTGCAAAGTCTTTCAGCACATTTAAAAACAAACTCAAAAGGCAAGCTCTGTAAGCATGAGATTAGGAGATGGAGAGCTGGGACCCACTTCTCTGGCAGCACCAGAGAGACCCACAAGAAATGCAGTAATTCCAGGTCTGTCCCTGAAGTGTTGAGAGCATGACTGCTTGGACCTGGTGCTTGGACTCTGCATTGTCTTCTCTTCCCTGTCCCTCACCAACTGATCCCCCAAAACATTGGTTGGTGACTGATGAGCGGAGCTTGTGAGCAGGAATGAGAATTTGTGGTTGTGAGGAGCCAAGAGACTGTCTGGAGGAAGGGTGTGAGATGGGGAGGTGGGATGTGGTCTCCTGTAGGAGCAAGTGAGAAGAAAGGGGGGCTCAGGGGACTGTGGGGTGAGGTAAGGGAAGAAGAGAGTAGTGCTGCAAGTGTGCATTCCCTGGGAAAGGAGAGAGAGGAGAATGAGGAGAAATTGTAAAAACGTAATTTACTGACTCAAGGACTGAACTGACAATTTTGCAATTAAGTACAATTTACACTCCCTTCCGTCACTGAAAATTGAAGAGTGGGAGAAGTAGAGCAGCATGTCTGGGTTTTTCCAGACCTGTTATTAGTTCCCAGGGTAGCTTTGCAAGCCTTGTTACAGGATTTCTGAAGTCGTACTGATGAAAAAGCAGGCAGAGTTCAGAAGCCACATTAGGAGAGGGGCAGGTCTTCAACAGTGCCGAGCAGTAATTGAACTCAATGAAATACCCAGTGATAGTTCTGCAGTACCTTCTGGTGGTCTGCAGTATCTTCTGATGATCTCAGATTTTTGCTATCTTTTGGAATTGTGATGCTAAAAAACTGCTGGAAGATTCTGGCAAGTGTCCAGGTGGGTATTCCTAATGAAATGTCCAATAGTAGTAAGTGAATGGAAGTAGTCTCTCAATTCCAAAGAAGGAAATGCGTGCTTTAGTGGTTCATAAATCCCAAGGGTGGTAGTTCTCAATTACATTTTTGCTGTGCTTGGGGAGGGGGTGGAAAGAAAACTGGCCACAGTGAACTCCTGGGGACATAATTTTCATTGTAGTAACATGAATAATAAGCATTTTATGTGGTATTGGTGCATACAGCTGTCAAGTCATTTTGGACACACACAGGACTTAACATCTTGCAAAATTAGACATTATCAGTGAAAAGCCAACAAGTTTCTGTAACTTGTTCCTTACTTATTTCTTAAAGCATAAATGTTGCCTGGCTCAGATGTTTCAGATCTTTAGCTTGTTTTGTATCATTCTGAGTCTCACTGTTCTCTTGTACCTGTAACCAGTCTTGCTTACTTAGAGTTTTTTGGATTTCTTGTTTAGGTAGTGAAGACAAAAGCCACCACATGGGTGCAGTGACTTAGGGTTTTCCAGTTGTCCTAGCAGCATGCAATTTGAGCCAAGTATTCTTTTTTCCCATTTGCTGCTTGCTTTTTTAACTTTCTAGTGGTTTTTTAACCTTTATTTATTCCTTTTTGCTTCTTAGCTTTCCTTGCTCCTGTTAGGTGGTATATTTCAGTTTCTATTTTCTAGCATTAAAATTCCTTATTCAAAACTCGAGTCATTAGAAAGATATCACTAATTCTTGATAAATTGCTTGTAACAATCTCTTACACTGTAAAATCTCAAGGGCAGAGGTTTCATCTTTCAGAACTGTTCAGTCCTGTAGTGGTTTTGCCTGGAGTTAAACCAGAGTAAGTCCTCAGCATGTTTTGGGTGTTAATGTGAAGCAATTAGTTCCTCTTGGTTTTACTGTTATACCTCCTCATTTGCAAGGAACGGGTCATGTCAGAGCTCTCAAATTCACAAACATGCGCAGGTCATTAATATGCATGCAGGCCACGCCCACTGCTCCACCCCCCGCCACTCCAGAGCACTGCGGACGCTTTTCCGCTCCTCCCCATGGGATCTCTCAGCACAGGGGAGCAAAGGAAACAGTTTCTGAGCCCTTTCTGACTGGGCAGACCCCCCCAAGAATCCCTGGGCTTCTCTTTGGCAATGCTGCTGCTTCTGCAGCCGGGGCCATGCTGCTGTGGCCGTGCGTGCTCGTGCCTGTGCACCCCCCTGCTCCCCACCCCGGCCCTGGTGCTGGTGCCTGTGCCATCCCGGCCCTGCGCAGCGCAGGTGGGCTGCAGCTGTGGCAGCGGAGTCGACATGTCCCGCTGCTGCCCCATCCCAGCACACAGCGTTTGCCCCACTGCCACCATGGCCAGCCCCACTTTCCCTGGGACACTTCTCTTTCCTGCCCGTAGCCATGGAAACAGTAACACATGCCTGGGGGGTGTCAGTCCCTGGCTCTGCTTAGAGTAACAGGGGACAGCGTGACTTGTGGCCCTCCCCACGGGGCTGGGCCAGTCCTACCCAACAGGGAGCATTTGCGCTGCCCCTCGGCGGAGCAGAGGCACTGCACATGCGTCGGCCGAGGAACGTTGCAAATCGCTGAATCAGATTTGTGAGGAAAAATTCCTCGCAAATCAGTGAGGTCGTAATGGAGGAGTCACAGTGCAGCGAGGATATACTGTATTTCATATAAAGAATCCTAAAATGCTGTACGTACAATAATGCTAGAATGCTTCTTTGTTAAATGTTCATAGTATTGATGGAGGCAGAAAAACACGCTAGTGCATATAACTTTGTCTGAAAAGTGCTGTAGTAATGAAGTTGTGATACCTAGGCTTCCAAATTATATTGCGTAGTCAGTGCTGAAACATTATTTGTGACCTTCAAGATGCAAGTCATCAACTGCTTTTTTGTGAAGGGTGGTAATTTAGTACTGAATCACCCTGATGTAGGAGCTGGAGATGTCACAGTGCTTTGGCTTTGGCTTGAGGCTAACCAGCGCTTTTTTAATGAAAGCACACAAGAGGGATGTTGTCCCCTAGAGAGACCAGTGTTGTTAGCGCATCTTGAATGTTGGAGCATGGCTCTTCCAAAAGGGCTGTATTTTGGAGTTCTCTATTACTCTGATATATTCTTGTCAGTGGAAGATAGAATTAGTAAAATATTGAAGGTCTGTAGTGCTGTACCTTAGAAACCATTTCAAAATTGGCTAGTGCTCAATGTTTGGTGTATAATATGTATATTCATATGCTTGTCATAGGTTGTGGTTCACTGGAAGGTGATGATGATGAGGTAATTGCAGCATCCCTTGCTGTTGTAGCTAACAACTCAGGTTACATTTGGGAACTCCTGTTCTAAGCTGTTGTGCAAGAGAGTCTGAACTCTACAGGGCAGCCTTTATAGGCTTCAGAAGGTGGTGATAGCAGACATGGTACCTGGAATTGAAGGCTGTAGAACCTGACGGAATCACTTGGCAATTTTTGGTGAATACTGTAGGGTATTTTTCTTGACCGTGTATGATTAGTGTGCAATATAGAATAACTTTTACAATTGGAAGGCCTTTCTTACCCAAACTGATGTCAGAGTAAGTTAAGAGAAACCTCTTTTATGTATGTAATGCCGCCTTCTTCCTCACAGCTTCTGAAACCACTAATTTCACAGTTCATGTTTTGAACTGCTCAGCAGTTTGCTTGTTCACACCATTAATAGATTGTTCTGGAAAGCTGCTCTTTGTATTTTAGAAAATCATTTTTTTTTCTATTTGACTGGTGAAGGAATTTTATTTGAAATAGGCCTTATCACCCTGATTAAGATGTCCAGACATGCAACTGTCCTGTAGCTGGAGAAAGAAAGCAGGCAACAATGTACAACCATTAAGTGTTTCAGCTGGAGAGCTGGGGGGTTTGGGTAAAGAGGGTTGTTTATTGTCAGACTTTTTATATATGTAGTTGACAATTTGTTATGTATTTTGATGATAAACCAGAAAACTCTTTATTTCCCCACCTCCAAACCCTCAAAATGTTCTTTAAGTGTACCTCTAAATTAGCTTTCCTAAAACAACAGTTGGGAGCATTCACATTTATGATTAGTAATACCTAGTGACAACCTTTTTGCCTCTTGTACCTCATCTCCTTTCACTTTGGCTTTTTATTCTACCTGTGCGTAGTTGCTGATTCACGAACATGCTTATTATTCATGTACTTACCTTCCAGCATGTGAGTAATCCCCATTTATATGCATCAAGTTAGGCATGTGCAAGTGTTGGCAGAACCCAGCCCTTGCATACTAAGATCTTTGGATTAGACAATATCTTCAGTAAAGTACTGCTTGTGCCTCAGAAACAGCACTGATGGCTTCTCAGGAGTGCTCAAAATGGAGTTAGTGCAGAAAAAGATAGCTGTGCTGTAGGAAGAGAGGTATTTTCCTTGAGGATGGTTGTGAAATGTAGTTGGAATTCTGGATTCAGTTGGCATATTGGTTACTTAAAAAAAAAAAAAAAGTTACATGACCCGGAGATTGGCTCAGATGGATGGAGCATGGTGCTCATGGCACCAGGGTTGTGGGTTCGATCCCTGTATGGGCATTTGCTTGGGAGTTGGACTCGATGATCCTTGTGGGTCCCTTCCAACTCGGAATATTCTGTGATAAGTGAACTAAGTTCTTTTCATGTGGGTGCACCAAAATCCTCTTTCAAGTATATTCCTTTTTGCTGAGACAAGTCTGTCATTTTTCTTTAAAATGGTTTTCTTTAAAATCATCAGAACTTTTGGATTGAGGAAATAAAGCTGGTGTAGAAAATATCCTTTTCAAAGCTACCAAGCACAGCCTAAATTTTTACATATATGTTCATGATTTATTTTAATAAGCATAAAACTGTATTTATTGTTTCTTCTTGCTGTTTGTATTTGGTTGTCTTGTAGGTAGCTTTCTTCTGTTGCACGCTTTTGTGGAAAAACCACTCTGGGGAGAGTTTTGAGACTTAAGTAACCATGTGATCTTGCTCTTTTTGGAACACTTACATAATTTGAAGTTGCCTTCTGCAATTATGATCTTCTTGCAGAAATAGGGGTTGATTGAGTTGTTGGGAGTTCTTCAACTAGAAGTTGACAGAAGATTGACAAGTTTGTTTTTAATGATTCTTTCAGGAAATTTTATTATGCAGTTTTAAAGTTCTCTTTAACACGTCATGTATGATTTCATGAACATGTGCAGTGATTTTTAGGAAGGTCTACTTTGCATTTTATATCATGATGACGTGGGTTTTAGGTGGTATGCAAGTTTGTGTGTGTTTAATGGTGGTGAAATCAGGTTGTCTAAAGGTTTTATTTGAGGCTCTGTGCATGACTACAATGAAAAAATTCAGTTATTAACTTCTCCATCTTTAAATTAGTTATGAATGTCCAGTGTGGTTTTTCTTTTCTGAGAGAGAGTGATGTTATTTGAGAACTCACTTAACCTTTAATTGAAGATGTGTATTGTATTTTTAACAGATTGGCTCTTTCCGTTTGTTAAAGGCTATTTGACTTAAGTAGGTGTGGTTAAAAATAATATAAAAAGCTTAGGTCTGAAGGAAAAACAAACAAAAAAATAACAAATAGAACCCCAACAAACAAAAAAGCCTTAAACGACAAAAGGCTTTCCTTTGTAACTGATCCATTGGTTATTGTCGGTTGCTCCATCATTTGCTTCTGGAGCAGGGATAAACTGAGTGAATGCTGTAGGGGTGTCTGAATTTCTGTAATAATAAAATCACAAAAAGGGGCACTAAATCCCCTCAAGATCACAAAAGACGTATTCTCAAGAGGGCAGTCACTCTGAATTCTGTTATTTTCACCTTATTTTCACTTCTGTTGTTTTCACCTCCCTTGGCATCCTGGCTTGTATCAAGAATAGTGTTGCCAATAGGACTAGGGATGTTATTCTTCCCCCGTAGTCAACACTGGTTAGGTCACATCTTGAATACTGTGTCCGGTTCTGGGCTCCTCAGTTTAAGAGAAGAGGAGGCTGAGGGGAGACCTTATTGCTGGCTATAACTACCTGAAAGGAGGTTGTAGCCGGAGGAGGAGATTGGTCTCTTCTCTCAGGCAACCAGTGACAGAGGACATGGTCTTAAGCTATATCAGGGGAGGTTTAGACTGGATATTAGGAAGAACTTGTTCACAGAGAGAGTGATTTCCCATTGAAATGGGCTGCCCAGGGAGGTGGTTGGGTTACCATCCCTGGATGTGTTTGAGAAGAGATTGGATGAGGTACTTAGTGCCATGATTTAGATGATAAGATGGTGTTAGCTAATAGGATGATCTCAGTGGTCTTTTTCAACCATGTTAATTCTGTGATTCTGTAATAGAAATGGGTATTACAACGTTCTTGTTAAGTCCCTTTTCCACTTTTCTGTGGCAGTGGAGATGCTCAAACTGCTTATTTTTTTCCTCTCTATTTTGATATGCTGCCACAGCTTTCCTTTGCTGCTCTGACATTGCACAAGCAGTCCTTGCTTTTTTCTCTGAATTTTAAGTTTTTGAGACATGTAGGTGTCATTTGGGCATATTAGGAAGTGACACTGTCTGTAGGATGTCTTGACTACTTTAGGCTAAGAGTCTGATTAGTTTGCCTTAGTGGGTTAACCCCTCTCCCTTCCCCTTGAGTAACACAAGGCTGACTTAGGTATAGACTGGAGACATGAACTTTGAGATATCTAGTGAGCTGTTTTTCTAAATCACTGGCCTTGAAAATGTATAGGCCAGCACTTTAAGGTATACTACAGTAGCTCATATTTCAAATATATTAATTTGTTCCCCTGGTTCATGAACCTTTGTTTTTCAACCATCTTTATGGTCGTTGGGAATATTTCGTGGGCTGCGTTGCTGCAAGTGTCAGAGCAGTGTTTTCACTATGCAGAACACTGCTTGGTAATACTGAGAAGTAGTTTCAGATACTAAGCTCAGAGATACTTTCTGCCTCAGGATTTTAGGACAGGGTAGGATATCACGAGTATTGGTGTTAATATACAAATCAGTAAAAACATGAAAGAAATATTTGGCAGTCAAGGCTGGCAGTAATCATGTTCTGTACAACAAACCTGTGTGTAAAGTGTGCTGGACTGGAAGAAAACACGATGTGTAAATGCTGAGCTGTTTTTCTATCTCTGACTGAGTTGATCTGTGCGTACATGACTTTCATAAAACTTCATTTGTCAAGGAGTATCCCAATGTCAAATGGGATATGAATGTCAAATCTCAATTTAATTTTAGACCCAACTGTGGCAGATTCCTTAAAAGCTACAAAATGCCAGGTTGTCAGTATGGATTTGGTACTGAACTTGGAGTCTTTTTGGGCTCTGATTTTCTTTCCCACTAGCGATAACCGGAAGGCCAAGGCAGACTTGTGAAACCGGAAGGACTGCAGCATGGTTATTGCCTGGCTACAGAGATGGGCAATTAATTGCGTATACTGTGGTCTCCTGTAAGGAATTTCAGGGTGCTACATTGCGCGTTGCTCAGCATCTCTGGAAAGTTCTTTTTTTTTCTTTTTCTGCCAGTATGCTTTGCAATAATACAGTGTCAAGTTTATTGGTTTTTCTCTGAATCTGTTTGGCTTTCTCACGGGCACATGAGCCAGATGGTATCTGGGGGCTGTGCTAGCCGATAGAGGGAATCCACATAAAAAGTTCTATGAACTCATCCAATGCATTGTGTATCTACGTTTGTGCTGGAAATTTTTGATACATGCTTCATCTCTAATGGGAAATGTTGTGGATGGGTTGGTTCTTTTTTGTTTAATCTTTATCTTGAAAGTTGATGAGACTTTTAAAAACTACTTTTCTCTTATGAAAATAATTTGACTTCTTTCTATAGTGCACTCCAGAATTAGGACAGTGCTGTAGTGTGATTGGATACATTTGTTACTGTGTAAGACACGAACCTGCAGTAATTGCTAAAACCATTTTATAGTACATTGTGGTGAAATAATAGCTTGTGGAAGGTAATTAATAAATATTTGGGAATAATTCCCTGGTTTTACCACAATGAGAGGCAGTGACTAGATCATTGGAGCTGTAGCCCTTCTGACATTGTCAATTAGATCGTGAGGCCTTGGCCTTTGATTTGATCCTAAACTAGTATCTGCTGTGGGTAGCTTCTGCATTTTATGTGATCTATTTCAGAAAACCACCAAAAGTGTGCTTAATTTTGTTAATAATTTCAACAGAACATTGTTAGCTTGTGAAGTGAAGTGGCTGGCTAATCTCTGGTCTCCATTTTCTCCTGTCCTCATGTGTTTTTCAGTTCATCGTGGAGAAAAGCTGCTATTCTCAGTCTTCTAAACAGCTCTAGCTCTGTGGTCATAGGAACATTGCATTAAGAGTAAACCTAATGCTCGAGCTAAAAATGCTCATTTCGTGTTAGTATAAAACCCAATTTTGGCTTCAAATAATGCTCCTTAACAATGGCACTTTAGAGAGAAGTTTTCTTTGTGGGCTGCCTTCTGATAATTTTGTTTCAGGCATTTTGTGGATGTCTAAGATGAACATGCATTGTTACTGATGTTGATTTCTTTTAGTATCCTATTGCAAAAATAAGGAATAAACATCACAGAGGTAAGCATAAGAATGTTGTTAATTAAATGATCACCTCTGAAGGACTTGGGGACTTGTCCCCAAAAGCAGGATGCGAATAATATATTATTAATGAAGTATGAAGCAACTCATTGCAAGGACTGTTTTTATGCTGACAATGAGGTGGAGCTCTGTAAGGGGCGAGAAAAAAAGTATATAATGAACAATTATGTTTTGCTTCTGCCCTGAGCTTTTTGGAAGAGCTTGGGTTGGGATTTAACACTGCTCAGAGCTTGCCTTGCAAATTCCGTGAACTCTGGGTCAGAGGAGAGCATGGCAGGCAGCCTGGGCCTGGGGTCTCTCTGCTTTGTAGCACAGGCAGAGTAAAGATGAGCTTTCTAGACTTTTAGAGTTGAGAGATAAAGAGGGTGGCTGAGAGAAATGAGAGCAAACTTGTTGGACTTCCTCTGCAATGGCGATTGTGAGCTTTTCCTGGTTGGTTTGATACAAGTCAATTATGTTAGCTGAGATTATCCTCACTACTACTTGGAGTTTGTACAAAGAATTCCCTGATACCTATAGTAAGTATTTAAAAAAGCTTTTTATTTACCAGTACTGTTATAGCTGTTGCCACTCTAGTCAAGTATATCTGGTTTTGGTGTATCAGTTTGAACACAGAAGTTAAAGGTCAGGATGTTTTTTGCCCAAGGCTTGAGCGTGGCCCAATATGATAAATAATTGAAAATGCTTATGAATACCCTTAATTTTAGTGTGTTCTTAAATTTGTCAGGTCATGACCCTGGAGTTAAGAATTTGCCTCTGAACATTTTACCAGGTTTGACTTCCATTACACCCGCCTATTTTGGGTTTGCTTTTTTAACTCATGTAAAATTCATAAATCCCTTTGCAGTGCATAGGAGATGTAGCTGATTTCCAACCTGGGTGGGATAACTGTGCTAAAATGGTTAATTCAAATTTGCCGTTAATCTTTGCTGCTGCTTTCAGATAAGCAAATGGTTCATGTATAATGCTGGAATGTGAATTGATTGCAGTGTATGAAGACAGAATATTCTCTTTTTTGCTGTGCTTAAATGCTACACACAGATCTGAAATGGAAACGTAATAACATTTAAAATGTGAAATCTTAGTACTGTTTTCAGACACTAAGAGGAAACTAGGTTTGCGTTTTGTTGAAAATGTCCAACTACATGTCTTATGCCTTGTTTTTGGATATTTCTTTCCAGTGCTGTTGCTGTAAGAAATTACAGAAGTGCAGTTGAGTTGTCCTTTCTCTATAGGGTTTAAACGTAGGATTACAAAATTTGAGTCTTTCATGTGAAAAATTTTGTGACACTAATGAGTTGAAGATGTACGGAGAGGGTTTCTGTCATTCAGAGGAAACTAAAATGTGCATGCAAACATCATGGCAAAGCAGGTCATGTATTACAAAAATATAAATGACTTCCCAAGCTACCACTTTTTTTTTCTTTAATTTATGTTCAAAATTGTTTCCTTAATAGTTAATCTCACTTCACAAGTTCAGAATAATGGTAAAATGGAGTTTGACAGTTGGAGAGGTTTGAAGCAGGTAAGGAAGGAGTTTATCCCGAAGGACAGAAATGGAGCTGGGAGTGCAATACCTATCCCAGGGCTTTTTTAGAACGTGTAACCCCCAGAAATAGGAGTGCAGTTGTGAGTTTTTTCAAAATTAGTTCCTTAAAATATATGATGCAAACTCAGGCTAATATTAAAGTACTGTGACTGTATCACAGTAGCTGTGTCTGCCTGGTCTATTTTGCCACAAATAGCCTACCACCCTGTACAAAGAAAAAATACGGGAATGCCTGAAACCTCTCCCAGTGGCTTAGTGCTGATGGACTTTGTAATTACATCTGTCTATCTCCATCTGTGCCCTGCTCAGCTAGAGGCTAGATTTAAGATTAATTTTATCATGGAGGATCCTGGCTTACAGCTATATTTTAATTAGAATTCACAATCCACTTTATATAAAAATATCTGAAAACTCTTTTAGTAGAAAACACTTCTTATAGGGAAAATGGAAAGATTTTTATCTTTCTCCTTATAATTTGGGAATAAGTATATAAATATATTCCCATGCCATCTGTTTTATCTCTCTCTTCATCTTACTCTTAGCTTCTGTTATCTTGCATACTGCTCTTTGGCTTTTTAATTGGAAGGAAAAAGCAAGTAGAAATAACTTTTCTGTGATCACAGTAACATTTCAAAGGTTATTGAATGCTGTGGAAAACAGTGCTATTCTGTTTCAAGGTTTACTGCTGTGGAACATAGCTCTGATATGAATCTAGCAAATCTCTTTGTGTTGGGTAGATAATGTAATAAAATGTGTAATTAATCACCTTTTCTTCTGGAAAATACTGTTTTTCAGAAATACATGGTTTCGTTCTTGAACTACAATACTAAGGGTGAACTGTCATTGTAAGGTTGTTGAATTTCACTCTTACATTATCGTGGTGTCCAGACTGTTTCTGTTTCTAAAAGTTGTGGTCTGGAAGTATCTAAATATTCAGGACTTAACATTTAACCTATTCTGGAACTCTCAGGATACATTTTTGTAAAAACTGAGATATTCTGTCTGTTCTAATGATTTGTGCAAGAGGAGAAAAAAGAAAATATACCTGTCTTTTATTTGGGTTACTTTAATGTCATGCGCTACTTGGTAACTTTAGAACTGCTTTGGTGTTAGATTTTTTGTTTGTTTGCGTGTGTTCTTTTAAATCTGTAAAAACCCATTTGATTTTTCTTCAGGTGAAGTGTCTTTCTATAAGATAACCTCTTAGGTCTTACAAAAAAAGAGAGAGAAGACAAAAAAGGAGGAAGTTCTAAAAACCTTCCTTAAACAGCATCACTTAAAAGGTTCAGTTCAGTTTAACAAGGTGCATAACCATGTGCTCCTCTTAAGCAAGAGAGCACCTCCTCTCTTGGGTTATATAAAGATATTGCTGCTTACATGAGTTAAGACAATTATGACCCTAGTGTTTTCAAACCCAAGCATGAGTTCCTGATACGATAATTGGCAAACAAAATTTGCTTTCTCATAGTGTCAGTTGTATTCCAATTTGGCAGCAGTTGGAAGTTAGATGCTCTGGCTTGGTGCTTGCTTGTCACCATTGAAGATCCTGCAGGGGAATCATCTTATATGTGAAAGAAGATATTGAACTGAAGCAAAAGCCAGGAGATGTTTTTCAAAACTAAGGGTTTCGATTTTTATTGGAACCTTTATTAAGTGCCTGAGTCATAGGATAATAACTTTTATAGTTCCTTTAAAAGTTAGGAAAATTAATCAGCTTTTTACCCAAGGCATAATGTATTTTGAAAATACAACAATATGTAGATTTCTCTATGGATTGTATTAACAACCTTGTTTTTCTTTTTTTTTTTTTTTTTAAATTCCATAAGTAACACTGAACTCTCATGCTTTCTGCCATGTGGTAGTAATGCACACAAGGTCTGTATTTTGCCACAGAAGGAGAATGAACTCAAGTAACTCTGGTGTTCAGGGTGTTGTGCTGTGCAGCTGGCCTGAGGTGGTCACTGTGAACCCTCAAGTCCAGGATTCAGTGAAGGTCTGCCACAAGTCTGTGTGACTGTTCAGAGTAGCTGACTTGAGATAATCTGTGATTAGCAATTGAGTTTTGATGTCATTGCTGGAGCCATGCAAAGAGTGAAGAAGAAAGAGATTTGATTTTTTTTACTGCTGTATCATCTAAGAACTTTTTCTGTCGTTAAAAGACTGGTATGGTATAGAGGTATTGTGTTCTTGGCCCTATGTTATCTTTCTTCATGTCTGCCTTTAATAGTTTGGCATGGACATTTAGAACTGGTGGTAAAATGAGGAAAACTGTCTTGAGGAGCAACATTATCGAGAGAGGAAGTAGTTGTTCTGGGACAGCATTGTGGGATTGAGCTGAGTAGGGCAGTGCTGTGTGGTAGGATAGATGGTGTTGATGCTGGTGATATGTTCAACATAGAAGAAAACACAACTGGGCTTCTTTTAAAGACCTGTGTCTTGAATTCATGTTTATGGCATATATACAAAACTGACAAGCCTTACTTTGTGCCTGTTATGCTTTCTGAAGGGAGTGTTGTACCTAACTGCTGCAGCTTGAGTGTCTTTGGCAATAGGGTGTGATTTTTGTCCTTGCTAATTACTCCACAGCTGTTCACCCCCTTCCTCACCAGTGACTTGGTTAACTTGATTACCTGATTCTTTGAGAGAACCACAGTATCTCTCCTTTACAAATTCAAGTTGTTATAGATATGTTTCAGCTACTCAGCTCATCTCAGGAATTGCACTTTAATTTTTGCAGTAAACTTTATATAGGAAAAAATAAAAGCAGTGTTGCAGTAATTTCACTAGGTCTGGGGTCAGCCTGAAGGCTAGTTGCACAAAGACGCCAATAATACTGCTTTATGAAGGGGTTGTAGTGCACTGCTAAAATGCATCCGTGAGTGACCTCTTGGAACTCTGTAACTCTACACCCACACACACTAATTGTCTGCTTAGGTCACAGCCAGCCTTTGATGTCCCACAGACCACGGTAGGGTACTGGGCCAACTGGTTCAGCTGCCGCCCTGCTGCTGCCTTAGAACAACAGGCCTTTGTTGTGCCCGGGCTGGTCGCGCTGCTTAAGGACCAGAGCTGCAGTGGAGCTGGTGCTTGGGGTTATGTTCCCACTAGGAGCACAAAGTCCAGGGAATATTTGTAGTGTGTTTTGTTTGGTTTTGGCTGGGAAGATGTCTGCTCTGTGCTATATGCACAGCTTGTAGCGCCTGAAATACGACAGTAGTTCCTGAGTGGGTTAGCAGACTTAGACTTTTCAGTCTGTGTTATTGCGGGCAATCTGTGTAGAGCTTACTATAAAGTGGTTTGGTTTTGACTGCTTCTCTTCAACCACTCTTTGACAAAGACTTCTCATCATTTGTAGTGAAAATTAATGCTAGAATGTTTTCTCTAGATTTTGTAGATAAATGCTCTGATAGCAAGAAGAAAATTTTCAACTGAAAAAGGTTGATCTATGCATACAGTTGTACGATTCCAAGTGCTTGGAAAACCCAAAATTTGGGTAGTTAGGGATTTATAGGAATATTGCCATGCCAGGAAGCACATGAAGTATTTTTAAACCGTATCTAAACTGATCTGCATGTAAGACATGAATTTGTGTTGCATTTTTTCAGATGTTGCGCTTAGGATTGTTAGTGCTGGTTTTATAGCTTCTTGCCACTCTTAATGTAAGTAGATGCTGCAGCTTGACTATCAGTTTTCCAGGGTTACTTGAGTGTTCAGCGTACATAATTATAATTTCTTTAGCCCCTCTCCACACCACAGCATTAGTTTACATGTATTTTAAATCACAGGGACTGAGCTAAATGGCTTGGTACATAGGCATAGAATATATGTTGGTAGATGTAGAGTGCTTGGAAAAAGTAGTATGGCTGATTCTAATAACACTTCCTGTGTGCTTTTTTTTGGATAGTCCTTCTTCTAACTTTTTGTTTTCAAGCTGGCATTAATTTAAGCTTAAGGCTCATTTCATTTTATGAGTACTTGCTTGGTGATCTCATTCATCCCGAAAGCAATGCTGAAGAGTGCAACAAATACAATTATGGCTCTAACACAGTAGAAATAAAGAAAATGAAGTGTTACAGGGGCAGCAGCTGAAACCAGGTGATAATAACAATGGTTATTAAGCAAACTTGTCTGGCTTTAATCAGAGACCTGCTTGTGGAATATGGACTTGATGAGGAAGACAATAGCCATGTGATAATGACAAAGCTTCACTGGGTTGGGAGGATTTGGGAGCAGCATATAGGAGATACTGTCTTTACAATCGGCATGTAATCTTTGGAGGTGAGAAGAAAGATGAGTTGGAAGAGAGAAGAAACAGGAATGCTTTACTGGGAAGCTGCACTGAAAGGTATTAGAAAGTTGAGTGATTTCATTGGTGTTGAGTATCTTTATGGGCTCTTGATCAGTTACTCTTTTGGCTTTCATCTTGGATGTGGAAAGAAAATGGTTAAAGGTTGTGAAAAATGTGGAGTCCTGTTTCTTCTTTCTCTTTATAATTCCTTTATGTTAGCTTCTCTTTTTCTGGGAGATTGGGTTTTTGATCACATTGATCTGCATCTTGAACAGTGGATAGGTGTATTTCTGCCACTCTTTGCAGTAAGTTGGCTCTAAAATACAGAGAGTTACTGTTTGCAAGCAAAACCTAATTGAAATTAATTGCCAAAATTCTTTTAAATAAAGAAAAGCATTCTGACCAGCAAATCAAAGTCTGATGTTCAATCCATCCGTTACTTTCTGTGGTTCTTGCTAAGAATTGTGCAGCATGAAAAAGTGAAACGTTCTGAGACCAAAATCAGAGTTTTCTAGTGGTTTGATTGTGGCAGTGTCATAACCCACTTCCCTCTTTCGGTTTTCAGTAGCTTGGGAAGCTCTTCAGCTGAAGTCTCAACCACATAGACTTCCTGTGGTTGTGTGGAGATTGATTATAAACCATGTGTGGGGGAAGAGGCTCTTTTTTTCCTTGCAAGACAAGTATTTGTGTCTTTGTTGTGTCCATCCCATGCCAGGATACATGTTCTACAATCATATATGTGCTGTGCAGTAATTTCTTCTTGAGCCGTATTACCTTTTTAGTTTTGTACAGGACCTGTAGCAGGCAGTTGAGTTGGATAACTTGTCAGTCTTGAGTTTGCAGCTCGGGAATCAAATAGAAGTTGCTGTGTTTTGGATGTGCCACAGCCTATGTTTTGGATGAAGTGAGGAGCATTCACTTTTGCTGTGGAAGTTAATTCATTGCCACATTGTTGGTTCTGCACAGTATGTGTCAAATGGGGCATGGCTGAAAAAAACAATTCTGAAGCTTGCCAGACTCTTCCAGAAGACTTAGTTGATTTTTTTTTTT
>WEKX01029500.1:136397-197206 GCA_013390025.1 Pitta sordida
TTTAGGGAACTGTCATTCATCATTGAGCTGGTTTAAAAACCCCCCACTTTCAATGTGAAAAGTGAAATGTCTAGCTGATGCATTTTCCAGGGACTTTTGTATCTACACATAGAAGTTACTAGACACAGCTGTAATGTACATCACTGCAAGACATTCAGATGAAGGAGATTATGGTACTGATGGTACGAAGCCAAAATAATACCCATTTTCAGTCCTTTAACTTGTGCAATAGTTAGTATAATATTTCAGTAGTGAGGACAGATTTTAGAATGAGCAAATTGTGGTAAATTAGCACAGTTCTAAGTTTTAGAAACATGAATACCATTTCATTCTGCATATTAGTTTCTTATTTCACATACAAAAAGTCACTAAGGATGAAAATAAGCATTAGGTGAGGCACAGCAGTTGTCTTTTAATGGAGCTGTGCTGAGGCTCAGCTTCTGAGGAGGCCATGCCTCCTGCAACGTGGACCTCCATCACCCTCGTATGAAGACCAAGATTTGAACAGTCAGCAGCTTTTTCAGTTCACAGGAAAATGTAGGGATAGGAGTCTGAGGCAGCGTGAAGAATGCTTGCCTTTACTGTTTGCTTCACTGACATGGAACTCAATTTATATGAGACATACATCTTATGAGGGAAATAAATTTTGCTTTTGCTATGTTTTAGATTACCGTGTTCATGGATTTTGGTAAAAGACAAAATGTTAGAATATACATTGCTCTTTCAGTCTAGTAAATGGCAATTGGCACCCCCTCCAGTAGCAGCATTTCCTGTCTAAGCAGACACAGGAATATTGAAACAAATGAACATTGGCTCCAGCTGTAGCTCAGGTTTCTTCAGGTTCTCAGTTTCATCCCTTTGTTCAGCAGCTTACAAGCACCGTTAAAGCTCCTTTTTAGGAAATTTTTGCTAAATTCAATTCCTCTGTAGTATTTTTATTCAGACAAGCAGAATTTTATAGTCCTGCTTTTTTAACAACCATAATAGTGCCATATTGGAGCTTCTGTCTTGGTAACAGAGCAGATTTTATCATTCCAGGTTTTTGCATGTGTATACAAGACATGTTGACAGATTTCCTGCCATTCACAATTAAACACAGAACCAACAGGATTTTTAAAAACAGAAGTTGTGGTTCTTCCTTCTCTTAAAACATGCTATTAGAGCATCACTGTTCCTTGACTACATCCGTGGACAGTGTATGCGTGCTAAATTGCAGTTGTGGGCTGTACTATCCTGAGGTTTTTTTATCTTTTACTTTGATGTCTGGAAGGTTCTTAGTAGAAAAAGTCCACGTGCTAACATTAAGTTTTAGTTTTCAAACTGGTGTTTTACTGTCTAGGTTTTAACTTAGAAAGTATTAGAATAATAGTAGAATACATGGAAATTGTCACCCATTTGAAGTTTTATTGTACCTTACATGGCTGTGATTTGTTTTGGGGATTTTTTCTTATACTATGGCTGCTTCTTGTTGAAAGTTTTAGTCTGAACTGTCACAATGAAATCAATGGTCACAGTGACAGAAGTGCTCTTGTGGCATAATGCAGTTCACAATACACAACCGAGAAAAATTCCTTACTTATCCCTCCTACCTTTGTTCTTTGCACTGTTTTCACTTGGTGCTATCTGTGCATATACCTTTTAGTCACAGGGACACAAGGGGTTCCTTCAAGTGCCCTGGAAGTTTGGCATAGGAAGTACAGCGCTGAAGAGTATGTTAACATTGATATTACTTGATAGGTGAGCATTTGCTTTCACACCACAGCATTTTCTCTAGACCTATTCCTGCTGTTAGCTGGCATGCTGCATTGCAAATAGCCTATTCCCCATTCATTTTTTTATTCTCTTCTTCTATACCTGTATTGCTCACTACAGCCTAGTGTTTTATGGATAGATTTGCTATTGAAGAACAGACCAAGCTACTGTGAGTGATGTTGCTCTGCTTCCTGTTTCTTAGAAAGCTTTGTACTTCCCATTAGTTTTGGGGGAAATGGTCAGTAATTTAACATTTCTTAAGGTTGATTTCTATTTTTCCTGTGGAATATTGCTGACTAAAATTTCTGGCTGTCAAAAATCATCGGTTATATTTCTTTTTTATTTTCATTGTTTGTGGAAAGAAAAATAGATGTATAGTGTACAATGAATAGACATACTGTATTTTAACAGAAATTTCAATCTGAAATTTTAAAACTTGTAATAATGCTTTCAACCATCACTATGCAATATTCATGTTTTTCTGATGTAGCTTATTGCACTTGGCTTAAGGTGTGTGGATCTTGACCTCAGGTACAGAGGTTTAGAATATTTCTATTTTTTTACAGTTCATAATTTGAAGAAGGTGTGCCTAAAAATAATCTTGCTTCTGTGTGTCAGCAGTGACACTCTTAATTATTTTCTTAGTTCATTTTTAAACAAATTAATCAAGCCACCTTATTGTTCTATGCTAAATTTTGCAACGGAAAAATATTGCCTTCTGTTCCAAGTGACATCTTTTTGTTGAACTCATAATGTGAAAAAACACCTTGGAAAATTGAATCAAATGTGCAGTCCACCTGTCTTTGTGCTGCCACTTGTTATAAGTTATGACTTCAATTTTTCCATTTGATGGCCATACGGTATACAGTATAGTATATAGATACAGTATTCTGGTTTAGAAGAAAACAAAATGTGCAAGCGTTTTGCTTATTTCTTGAGGACTAGATACGACATGGTTTCTAGTTTTGAAAATAGAGTGCCAGGTTTCTGGGTAGGAAACAGGATTTGAAGTCATACCTTGAAATTGGCGGATTGCGAGTCTTCTCTGGTCCCATGAATTGCCATTTGCGAACTTAGGTGCCTCATGAATATGCAAATAAGCCATTCCCATAAGCCACTCCCATTGCCCCACCCTGCTCAGATGCTGAGTGCTGGAGGGTGTTCCCAGTGCTGCCCAGTGCCCTCGGACGAGTCAGGGAGGTGAACAGAATCATTCTGAGCCCTCCCCACCTAGGGAGTCCCTGGGCTTACCTGCAGTCATGATGTTGCCGCTTTTGCACTGCGAGGCAGCTGGTGAGGAGCCAGGAGCTGGCCGGAGACGAGCTTACACACACAGATGTCTTTCTACACCTAGCTGGGGGCCTCATCCCCTGCCCGGCACTGCCTGATGGCACATGGGTCCCCACACATGGCTGCAGCAGCGCCCGGGTGTCCCAGGCAGGTGGGTGAGCACTCAGAATATGTTGTTTCTGATGAATTCTGTACTTTGGCAGCCAGAGAGCACGTATTTGCCTTGCAGGGAGTGAATCGCTGGGTGATCATTTCATCTGTGCAAATACTTGCCCTTGCTGCAGTGAGCTGAGGAACCAGGGAGGTGACCTTTTAAAAACACTTAAACTGTGACTAGAATCATCCTGTCTTGGAAACCAGGTGATGCTGATCTACAGTCTTCAAATATCAAGTGATGAATAGTAGCGTTTAGTATTTGCACTTCTAGGAATGATTACAGGGGTTCAACCCAAAAGTAGCAGGAGACACGTTAGTTCTGTAACCAGTCAGAGCACTTTCTGTTTGTTTAAAACAACATACCTCCTTATTACAGGTGTGCAGAAAAGGGGTCTACCTCACCTATTTAAAGGGCCATGGTAGCTCAGATATTCAAGGTTTATTTTTTCAAAACTTTCTTGATGGCTTCTTTTTACATGTCATCGTCAGTGAGTCTTAGATGGTTCACAGGTTATTCTGAGTTGGAAGGGACCCACAAGGATCATCTAGTCCAACTCCCAAGTGACTCCCACACAGGGGTCGCACCCCCAACCCCAGAGACATGGGAACCACACTCTGTCCATCTGAGCCTCCCATTATCTAGACCATGTCACTGAGTTACTCATCGAGTCTTCTCTTAAACACCTCCAGGGATGGTGACTCCACCACCTCCCTGGNGCACACTGCTGGCTGATACTAAGTTTTCTGTCAACCATTACTCCCAAATCTTAAATATTTCCTCTGTCTGGGAGCAAGTTTTTTGGTTGCTTGCTTGTTTGGTCTGGGGTTTTATGCTTTCAGGGATCTCTACAGAGGCTTTGGTTTCTTTTCACTTTTTTTTTTTTTCAATTATCGTACCTCTGTGAGGTTTTTTTAAAAAGTAATGATTTTTTAAAATGTTTCTGGAAGGATCTCTGCATTTTAAATGAAACAGAATCACCATAAGCATATCTAATTAAAAAGCAAATTTAGTCCTTCAGGCGAAAAGTTGCAGGATTGTTTTCCCAGCAGGATTAAGTGTAGCAGTGAAAGGGAACGAAATGGTTTAAAGAGCTACATGCTATCAACTCTTTTCAGTTGGAGAATTTAAATTTTCTCAGAAGTTTTCCACTGATGCAATTTGTGAAAGAAAAGAGATGGTTACATGCTTTTGAACAAATTGAAACCCTCTTGGAATTTATTGCATTGTGGATTTTGAAATATGAACCACTTTCTAACAATCCAAAATAATAGTCACACTTGTTTCTGACATACCTTCTAATGTACTCAAAATGTCAGTTTTTGGAAGATATTAGCCAAGCAGAGAGATGTTGTACTATTTCCTATGAGGAACCTGTGGTTTACAGCATGATTTAAAAAGATGGAATTGTTGAGCTGAGTTCCAGTCATCTATTTGCTTTTGCATACTTCACTTCACACACTTAAGCTTCTTTCTAATTTTTTCTATCGTGTTCTAAACATTAAAATCCTGAAAACTGCTGGATGTGAGAAATTCTGACTGAATGAAATGTAGCTTTTTTGTATTTTAAATATCCTGAATATTCTGGATTTATCTACAGGCAATGTAGAATCAGAATACTTCTGGAACAACAGGAGATAATGCTGTACTATGTGAGAATAAAGAAAAATTGCCAAAAATGTCTTGTAGAGAACAGTTGCAGTATGGGAAATGGCTGTAATTCATTGCAGGAGAGATTTTATTCCTGTGCCTCTAAAGAGTGATCCTCCTCAGCCTCTGTATTGTTATTTCATAAGCTCTTTTCCCTGTTACAGAGGAGTTGAATTTGGTCATCTGGTCCAACCTATAATCCAACTAACCTATCCTCTACATCTAGATCATATCACTCAGTACTTCATCTAGCCTCCCCTTGAACACAGGGTTGGTGATTCAACCACCTCTGTGGGCAGCCCATTCCACATCCGGATCACTCTTTCAGTAAAAAATCTTTTCCTAATATCTAGCCTAAGCTTTCCCTGCTGAAGCTTAAGACAATGACCTCTTGTCCTGTCCCCAGAGACCAAGGAGAAAAGACCAACCCTTGCCTGGCTACAACCTCCTTTTAGATAGTTATACACTAGTTGTACCATCTTTAAAACATTTGGGGCTTATGAATACAGTAGCACTGTACTTCTAATCACTTGGGATTTTCTGGTGGTTTTTTTAGGGGGAAACCTTTTCTTACTTTATAGAAATTGCATGGGTTTTGATTATAGTTTAATCAGTGCTTAACTGTATGTCAGTGACCCATGCTGAAAGCCGTATGTGTGTGAGAAAATAAGGGATGCAAGCAATGTTTACCTTTTTTCTTTTCTTTTAAACCCACCACCATTCTCCTCATGCTTTTTTCTGTCCCCTGCACACCTTTGACCTCACTCCTGTCATGGCTACCATTGAATTGAGAATCAGGAAGAAACACTTGATCCTGATGACAGCTGTTTTTATTGACACCATCTCCTTTGGGAACATCCCCAGTATCTTCAGAACCTGTTCAACGAGGAAGATGTAAAGAAGGCCAATATTCTGAAAGCCTGAAGTAGATTAGACATGAAAGCCTGCCATTAAGCCTACACAGCAAAGCTTGTTCAAGGCTACCTTTGGAGGTAGAAGTTTTACTGCTCATGAGGAATCAGTGAAATGTGGGTCTTTATATGGTTAAACAAAGAGCTTGCAAACGGTGTGCTATGCCCGACCCCCTGGCGTGCTTATTTAAGGCACATTTGTGCTCTCATCTGTAGATGAACTTGAATGTTTAAACTGACCTCACTTAACCTTCATGCCTGACAAGTGGTGCTGATGGGGAGGCAGTATCCTTACCTGCTCCTCAGCTCTGAGAGAGGAAGGTGAGAGATGGTTAAGGGGAAACCAGACCTCTCTGACAGGCAGATGGCTTTCAAGCATCTTTATTGGCTTAGTTGCCCATCTTGGTTGGGTGGCCACTTCTCTCCCCTCAACAGCTCTTGTTGGGGGCAGTCTTACAGGACTTGTGCTGTCCAATATGTCATGTTCTACTTCTTCTCTAGTTTTGTTTTCTTTTGTCTTCTCTCCTGTCACTGTATTGTGGACTAGGACATTGTACGGTAATCCCTTGAATTTCGCAGCTGTGTGTGTAGATTCCAGAAACATGTCGGGATAAGTGAAATCTGCAAAGTAGCAATTAATATGTATGCAACTATGGCCCACCACCTGCCCGCTCAGCCAGGAGCCATGCTGCAGCAAGTGGAGGAGAAGGAGGGCTCCACGTGGTGGCTTGGTTAATATACCTTTGAGACAGTGTTAAAAAGCTTCCCCACTATTTTGTTCATCTTTGCAACACTGTTATAAAGCAGCAAGCTCTGGGTAGCTCCAAAGCAAGCGGCACCTGCTGGTGCGGCGCCCGTGGCCTGTGATGGGCGAATGATGGGGGGAAGCTAGAAAATGTATTTGCAGAAAAAAACCCGTGATGTGTTGAAGCCGTGAAAGGTGAACCACAAAGTAGTGAGAGATCACTGTATTTGCGTTTGGAGTAGCACGCTGGATATTGAGTGAATTTGCTGAATTTTTAGCCTGTGTCTCTTCTGCAGACTCCAGGGAGGTCTGCTGCACTCCATTAAGCTCAGTGTGTGCTGCCATGTAATGCTAATGCTAGTGCTTTCTGGTCAGACTGTGATTTTAGTCTTTTGTGGGTACATTGTCAATGCAGTAAGCTTTAGAACTTTTTCCAGAATTGATAGAGCCAATAGCATTTGGCTGCCTGTATTTCAGGCATTTCCTCGTCTCTCACCTCCCACCTGCCCCCCATACAGTTGCTCTTACGAATATTTGAGTTGTAAAAATTCTCCCCTAAGATCTGCCTGGCTGTCACTAGTACTTCAAGTTCCCACATAGTTCTTGTCAGCTCACTGCAGTTGCTCACTTGGTAGCTCAGACTTACTAGCTTAAGAGGTCCTAAGTGTGTCATTCCCCACTCAGTGACTTGATAGACTTGCAGCAGTTGTGTTTGCCTTTTCCCAAAGTAATAATTGCAAAAAAGCTGAAGGGCCCATCTAGCATGTTGATACCCTTCTTATGTAGAAGAAATGCTCTTTAGACTCTAAAATAGATTTAATCTCCAAACGGGGTCTATAATGAAGAATTTATGCAAAGGATGAAGCCAGAAGAAGAAGCCACTAGGAGTACCTGTTTCTAAGCTAGGAAACTCCTTCAGCATTGCAAAGCACTGTGTGACTGCCTCACTCCTCTGTGGAACCACAGCAGAGGCTGAGAACACTGATTCTTCCTTGTCCTACCATGACCAAGAGAGAAGGACAAGTAGAAGCACTCATGTCCTGCAGAGAAGAGGTAAAAAGGAGAATGAGTGTCATAATTGCTTCCAGATGAGTTCTTTTTTTTCCAGTATTCTCTGCTCTTAGCTCCCAGGTAGACTGAGCATTTGTATGCATGAACACCCTGATACTTGAGGGAAGATGGCTTTTTGTTCTTTTTTTGGTTCCTTTTGCCTTTAGAAAGCTTAAGTAATGTTCTTCTTTGTATTCCCTGTGTATGTCAGGGAGAGGTGTGCTCACACTCTGAAGCTGCCTGTGCCAATGGAGGAGGTTATAAGGGTGTTGCTGCTATCAGCACAGCCAAAGGTTACCTGCGGTGAGGGATAAAAAGTTCTCGTGGGTGGTGCAGATGTAACCAGAAGAGGCATGAAGTTCACCCCTAGGGATTTTTTGCAACAAACTATTTTTGTAAATAGTTCATAGGTAGTAGAGTTCTGTAATAGTCACTCAGTACAGCAGAGCACTTGAGGATAGACTTAATTGCTTGTTTGGATGAGAGCATAGTGCGGTTTCTTTCTTATATCTGTGTGTTTGTCTTCTGAAAAGGCAGTCCACAGTTCAGGTGTATTCTTAATTGATACTGGCACCTTCTACAGCCCCTCTTTTGAGGTCATAGCAGGGCTTGGAACTTGCGCGAGTTATCTGGTTAAGCTTTTTTTTTTTTGTGAAAACTGATGCATTTCTGGAAAGATCCTGTGTAGATGCACACAGAATAATTACTTCAGTTTGACTGTAGAGAGGGGTCTCAGTCACATCGCCATGGATTTGACATTTCCTTTGTTTGCAGCAGCAGGTGTGTGCTAGTAGCTTTAGCACAGTTCTGATGACCTTCCTGTAGCTGCAGATGTCCTGAAAAGGACTGAGGCCTGAAGTCTGTAAGTGATATGGTTTTATATCTCTATTATTGAGCAGAGCCTTTTACTATGTTCCTACAGAATAAAATAAATAAATAAATATAGTCTTATAGAAAAAAATATATGTATTTAATATGGAATTACTGCTGGCAATAGCATTTCCTGATCTACAGTACCAGGAGTGGGAAAAGATCTGTATTTTTTACTTTTCCTTACTTTTGCGATGTTAAATGAAGTAGTGTGTTGGGAACAAAAATTTTAACTTGCCAAGGAGACTAGAAGATGTAGATTAAATTATTTAATTTAGATACATCTTTTCTCTTACCACTTCAAGTAACAGTTGCTGTAAACAGAGACAGAAGACACTTGGATACAAGCGCTCTTCTTTATGAAATTGCATATATTTTTTTCCATCGTAACAACACAGCGAAGTTGAGTTTAAAGCCCTTCTGACATACTTTAATGAAACCATTTTGGGACATTTTCCCTCTTGTTTTTTTTCAGAGTGAGGGTTGATTAGAAGCTGAATATTGAAGCATGCTTGTCGTGGTTTGACCCTGGCTGGATGCCAGAGACCCACCCCAACTTCTCCTGAAGGAGAAAACTAAAAAAAAAAACAAACTGGAAAATAAAACTGGAAAATAAAACTGGAAAATAAAANGGAAGAACATCTCTACCCCTTCTCTCGTGGGCCTGGGGGCCTTCAAATCTCTCAGCCTCCCGACGCAGGTTCTGAGCTGGCACGCTACATCTTACTACTGAACTTTTTTTTCTTCTCTCCCAAGTATGTTATTTGCAGAGACGCCTTTATCTGTAACCTTGAAGGCCATGGCAGCACTGAGAGCTCAGGCAAGAACGGAGCTGTTAACCCCCTCGCTACCAGAGCAGCAGAAAACCCCCTAAACCATAACACATGCTATAAAGAGCAATACATATAAGGAGAGTTCATTTTTTAGCGTTTAGTTGGGAAATGTGTATCTGTTTTCATGGTTGAAAGGAGTTTTCTTGAGCGTTACGTCAGTTTTCATACCAAGTAACATGATCCCCTTTTTCTAGTGATGCATGGTTTGGAAAAGTCAAATCTCCCAGCACAACTTAAATTTCAAAGGAGGTATGTTGCGTACTGACTCCCACATAGTGCAAATTTGGATGATTGTACAGGCATATCTCTTGCAATCCTGGTGAGCAGTAGATGTGAACTGGTTTGTAAGTTGCAGCCACGTGCAGAATCCAGGCTAGAGCCCTGAGTCTCGTATGCTTTCTGAATCAGTTATTATTTATAGCATTAAATGGAGAACAGTGTATGAGGAGGTATTGGGCAAGTAACTTCTTGAATCAGTTGCTGGTTTAATGCTTGAATACTAGCAGGGGGTGCTTTTTGGGAAGAGCATTTCAACTACTTGATTTCTTGTTAGAAGTGTGGCCCATATTAATGTGCTAGGGTTGTAGAAATCAGGATATTCACAGAAGATGGCTTTATAATATTAAATTGTACATGAATTACTTTAGTAGATGCTATCAGGAGAAGGGGGAAAAAAGCCTTTGGACTTTGGTATGTTACTCCTCTGTTTGGAGTTCTGGTCTTCCCAGTTTAAAAAGGATGTTGAACTACTTGAAAGGGTCCAGAGAAGGGTGACAAGGATGGTGAAAGGGCTGCAGAACAAGCCCTATGGGGAGAGACTCTGGGAACTGGGACTGTTCAGCCTGGACAAGAGAAGGCTCAGGGGGGACCTCGTTGTTTGCAACTACCGGAAGAGTGGTTGCAGTTGGGTGGGTGTAAATCTCTTCTCCCAGGCTGCCGGCACCAGAACAAGAGGACATGGCTTTAAGCTGTGCCAGGGGACGTTTAGACTGGATGAGCTTTTTCACAGAGGGAGTGATCCCTTAATTAAATAGTCTACCCAGGGAGGTGGTAGAGTCACTATCCCTGGAGGTGCTTAAGAAAAGACAGGATGGGGAACTCAGTGACATTGTCTAGATCATGGGAGGCTTGGATGGATGGAGTGTGGTGCCCATGGCTCCAGGGCTGTGGGTTCGATCCCTGTGTGGGCGTTCGCTTAGGAGTTGGACTAGATGATGCTTGGGGTCTCTTCCAATTCAGTACAACTTGTGAACCTGTGGTTCATGAAGGACTGGCCTAAGTGTGGCCTTTTTATTTCCATGAGCCATGAATAGCACAACGCCCTTGTGTGATTGCAATTATATATTGAGGTGCTTTCATCCTTGTGTGTCTAATACTTATGCTGTACAGGAGTAAGCTAGAACTATGATGAACTGCTTTGTCCTTTAAAAATCTCTGCAGAGTAGGAAATCTGTGTGAGTTTAATTGTACCAATATAATTGAAAATGATCAGTTCTTTTATTTAGACTATGTTTATGGATGGATGTAGGTACATGTGTGTTCATCATGTCGTGTCCCAAAAAACCCAGTTTGAGCCAATGCTTATTTATTATGGACAAAGTTTGAACTGTTAGGCAAAAGCTCGGGCTGGGAATGTAGTGGATGGTCCGGTCACCTACAGTTCCATGCCCCCAGCCGCATCTGCAGGGGAAATACACAGATGAAAGATACAGTGAGTTGAAGAAAGAAAAAAAAAAGAAAAAAGAACGAAGCTTGTGAGGAAATTTGAAGGTATTCAGGAATATTATTTCTGTCAATATTTAATGAAGGGAAAGGATCACTTAAAAGAAGTGTCTGTTTCCGGTGCAAATAATGACATGT
This sequence comes from Pitta sordida, assembly GCA_013390025.1. NCBI lineage: Eukaryota > Metazoa > Chordata > Aves > Passeriformes > Pittidae > Pitta > Pitta sordida. The sequence goes on from WEKX01029500.1 coordinate 147,513, forward strand.
AACTCAGTGCATCATCTGTCTATGGACTCTCCAACAATACCTAGAATATCCAACGAATGGCCAGAATGGAATTTTGCTGACACTGTGTAAATGGAGGACTGAAGGAGCACGTTTTCTGAGTGGATTTAGGCCCTACATTGCCCAATTTCCTTTCCTAGAGGGAAAGAAATTGGTGAACATCCTCTACTGCATTTGAGTCATCTGGGAGGTTTAATGAGAATTTACATCTCTCTTCCTTAATAAACAAAATTAATTATATCCTCTTAAAAGTTAGTGAGTAATCTAGATTAAGGAGATAACTGTAGGAGAAACAGAGTTTGGGATTTCACTGTGTTTTTTTCTCAGAAGTTATTCAGTAATGTCCTGGAGGATATCACGCTTGATCCTTTGCACAGCTTTCTTATAGAAGGTGTCAAGTGCAAGCTTTTTTTGGAGGTTTTACTTTGAGGGTTTTGTCTTCCCCTGAAGTACAGGGGATCGCCAATGTTGCGTGGTGTTTCACAAGTGACAAATAAGAAAGGCAGGAGAGAGAAATGTTCTGGTTTAATTTTGTACAAATAATTCAATTCCATCAGTCTAGACTGGGCATTGCAGATGAGAAAATTGCTGGTTTAGACAGTTGGTGTCTTCTTAGAACATGTAACTCTTCTCTCTTTATTTCCTTTCTTCCCCCCCCATCATCATCCCTCTTAGCAAGGAAAATGCATGTCACTGTTTGTGTGGCTATTGTGTGAAAGATGAAGGCAAACTGAAACACAGTTCTCTGTTGGCCCTGGAGGTGGCTTCTACTGTTAAGCAACTATTTGCATTCCTGAATTTGTGAGTTTTTAAGTGGCCTTCCTGTTATCAGATTAATTAAGATAATAACTTAAAAAAATTAATTGCTCTAATTGTTGAACATAGAAGGAAATGAGATTCTTAAGGTTCTCAAGTATGTACTTGAGCAGTTTCTAAATCCCTCTACTCTGCCAAAGCTGTTGAATACATCCAGGAGCTGATCCAAAGTTTATGTCTGGATGAGTAAAAAAGAAAGCAAGTCTGCCATGTAACAACAGGGTGCATATGCTATTTTCCCTCTCTGTATGAATGTATCTCTGTAAAAGAAAGGTTTGTTTTTTGGTTTGATTGTTATTTGCTTGTTGCGTTTGGGGGTTTTTAATTTTATTTTAAAATAATAGGTTCTACTATGTTTCTCAGAATCCTGTCATTTCAAGTTGTAATTTTGAAATTTAGGAACTTGTCAGCAATTGTTTAAAATCCATGAATAGAGATCAAATGTAGCAAGTTTTAGTACTTGAGGACTTCAGTATGCAAAGTGAATGCTAACAGAAGAATATTAAAGTCAAATATTAGGAAAAGTATGGCGAAAAGCATGTGACTTCCCAGGTGTGAAGCACTTTCAACATTTACCTAAGAAAGTATTAATGGCTTCTTGTTGGGTTTACTGTTCTGGTCTTATTTTTTGTGCAATTTGACAAGATGGTCAGAAAGTGTTAAGAATATAAAATAAAATTGAAAATTGTTTTGGGGCTGCGGTGCTTCAACAAATTTCTCAAAATACCGACATAATGTAGCTCATGACTAAACAGAGTGTTCTGGTGCCTTTGGTCATAGAAACTAGATGGTGTCTTTCTCGTTGCCTTTTTACGCATATTTGAGTTGCTACTGGGATGATTTTGAGTGTTTTCATATATATGAAGAGGCATCCTATAGAATGGGGGAGTGCTGTCTTTAGCCGGGATTGAATACATGGGTGTGTGTCAGTATAGTACCCGAAGATGAATTTAATATTGTGAAAGCTGTGTAGAGTTCTCTGGCTCTTGTTTCTAATGCTTACTAGTATTGCTTCTGATGACAAAGGTGGCACGAGATAATGAACTCATACCCTGTGTAATTGAAAAACAAATCAAAACCAGACAAATGGAAATGTTACCGTTGTGAGGAAATAAGAATGGGTCAGATGATTCCTCTCCTCTTCACAAGTATAGGTTTTCTTGATAACATGCCATGCATACCAGATCCTGCATTTACAAATCTGAGCTAATGTTTTAGGAACATCACTATGGAGAGTCATATTTCACCATTGATGAAGTTAGCTTCACAAAACCTTTCTGCCTGTTCCAGGGAGCAGATTTTAACTCATTTTAAGTCTGGGCTCTGGCTTGTAATGAAGGCAAGTAAGACAGAGGATCAGTGCACATTGAAGATAAGTAAAAGCAAGATCAGTTAAGATTCTGAGAATTTGAGTCTTTTGTTCCTTCACTCTTAAAAGCAAAAACAGCTCACAATCAGTACAACTTCATTTAGGTGTGGAACTCCCGTGTAATCTTTTAGAGGAACTGAGCAATTTTGTTTTAAATGTCTGAGCATAATCAAGTGTCACTTCTTGGCACAAGATTTTGTTGTGCTTGAGTCCCACGCAGTTTTGATACAATCTCAGTACGAGTTGTGTGTCATAAAGATGTCATACTTTGTTTCATGTATTGATCTGATTTTTCTTCAGTTTTCCTTGTGATTCTGTTTTAAGTCCAGATTGAAGGAAATGCTGCAAATCATGTGTTTAGAATGTGCAAGGAGGTTAAATAAAATTTATTTTCCTTTTAATATGCTTTAATGAAACAGGAATATAGCTTAAATTAGTATTTGCAAGTGTTTGAATTCGAAGAAAAAGTACCCAGCAGATTTTACTCTAAAGCCAGCCAGTGTCAGTGACATGCTTGTCTTATGTTTTGTTTAAAAATCTGAACAAAAAAAAAAAAATCTTACATCCCCTACCATCAGTTAGAATTATTTGTAACCAATATATATAATCATTTTCCCAAGGGATTTTTTTTCAGGTTAAATAGTCTACATCAAAGGGCATTTATTTTTACTTCTTTTCAATTCTTTTTTTGGTCATCTTCTTATTGTAATTACTTTTTGATTATTGCTTGTGTTGTTAGTAGAATTATTTTATCACATTTTGTCTTTCCTTCATCTAACACCCATGGTAGTTACAGATGTTTTGTCTTTGTCTAGTAAGAAGCAGAGGGGATAAGCAGAAATTAGAATCTCTTTCTTATATTCTAGCTGGTCCTTTCTTTAGTCCATTTCAAAGGTAGATCTATGCAGATAGTCCTCTCAGCTTTTATTTCTTAATTTCAAAGATACTGGAAGAAATAAATTCTAGAATGTCAGAAGAATGGGTTATATAGGGAAGCCAGCTCCTGAAAGTATTGAAACTGGCTGAGCTTGGCTGTTGTGAGAACAGGTTTTGCATCCTGGCTAGTGATGAAAATAGACCAGATTTCAAATGGCTTTTGCACATAATCATTCCTTGTCCTTACTATGGTGTGTTTATCCTGTCTGTGAGGGATGGTGGAGCTGTTTAGTTAGTGTTTTGAAGTAGGACCTGTTTTTCTAGTTCTTCTGGTTAGTAAACTCTATCTTACTTCTAAAATAGCTAAAATGAAAGGCTTCTCTGTTTGTTGATCTATTAATACCTGAAGAAATTTGCTGTTTTGTAGGTCCTTGCTTTTAAGATTAGATACTGAGAGTTGCAAATGAATGTAAACATTCTCATTTACCAATGAAGTGAAATTTCTAAGTTTGAATGAAACTTGAGCATAAGAATACAAATCAGTTGCACAATGAATTAGGAGCTGCTGTGTGTAGAAACAAAAGAAATGAAAATAGATTCTGACTATTGGCACAGGTATCACTCAATCTTCCTTCCATAGGCATGAAACTGTGTTTTCAGTGTATCTGAAATAACCAATGTATTAGTTCAATGTTTTGCTAAACTCATTTTTTACATTTCCCAAATGATTTTTCTACTCAGTGCACAGTGCAATGTTCATTTACAAATTATACTTTGCGTATTAGATTTTTATGCTTCAGTGATGTGTGTTCTCTCTAATTTAGTGTGCTCAGCATCTACAGTATTAAGGAAGTGAATCATTAGCTTGGTTTGGGGAGAAAAAAATGGGTAAAAAAAGTAATATGTCTTTATTTTTCTGGTTTTAGGGTCTACTTACAGTGTGCTGTCCATAATGCCTTCTGACTCTGAAAGCAGCAGTTCTCTGAGCAGCATTGGTGAGTAAAGTATTAATATCATTAACTTGATGAGTGTGTCTTTTGGGAGCAAGGAAAACAAGTTTTAAAGGTTGCCTCTGGGAAGGGTAGAGGGATTCTGGTTATAAAATCAAATAAGTTGAACTAGAAGATGTAACGATGCACCTTCACCAGGAGGCAGTGTGCTTGTTTTGTGCAGTGCAAGCTAAGCCTTTTCATGGCAGGCTGCAGTTGTTGCCAGTAAAATCTTTTCCATGAAATGATGTAACTATGCTTTAAGTTAGTAAAATGATGTAAAAACGGGAACATTTGGTTTCTGCAAGCCTGTGCATATAAAAAGGTATGTAGGCATGTGTATGTATTTATGTAGATGCGAAAATATGGTTGGAGTCAAAAGCATAATATAAATTATTTATAATGCTGGTCAAACCCATAGCCTTTAAACTTTTGAAAGTGGCTGCAGGCTTTAACATTTTTTCTTGTGTGCAACTAATTGCTTAATTTTCTCTGCATTTAAAACCATTAAGGAAGTCAAAATACTCAGAAAAAAATAGCAATAAAAGAATGTTGTTAGAGGTGTTTTGTCCATGAGATGATCTTGGAACAGTTCTATTAGCTGCCAGTTTTCCTCATCTTCATTTATACAAGTACCTCCTGTTGTGAAATCCATGTAAAAGTCATTTTCCTGGATAGGGAATACAGGCTCTTGCATATTTCAAGTTCTGATGATGTGTCAGAGATCTGTGAGTTCCCTGACAGCACCAGGCAAGTCACTTGACTGTTCAGAGATGTGGGTAGACATCTGCTGCAGTCATTGAGCTGAACTTTTAACTCCAGCATGCAGGGATAAGATTTTAGGGTTGACTGAAGTATTTGCTGAAAATATGGGAAGCTGTGACATGTTAGTTTGATTTTATTCAAGGTTCCATTTGTATGGTATTATGTGAAGGAAGAGTAGATTTAATTTGCTATGAATAAATTGGGACTGGAAATAGGAAGAAAAAAGTTGCTAAATTTTCAGGGCAACCAGACTCAAAGAGGAGCCTTCCAAAGAAGGAAGTTCTAAGGTGAAATCCAGTAAGTTTGTGGGATAAATGGATGAAAAGATGTCTGAGACAGAAGAAATGTAAGTGGTCCTTTCTTGTTCTGTGCTCCTGATTTTAAAAAGGAAAGGCACACTTAATTTTTTTTCTTTAATGTTCCTTCCTAAAAACTGTGTTGTTTTTATTTTAAGATGTTGAAGTTTGTGCTGAATTTGGATCTGTGTACTTGACATAAAGGGCTGTCCTCAGAATTGACATGTGCCTTTAGAATGTGCAGTAATCAAAATTATTTATAGCATGAAAATTAATTTCCCTTCTATTAAACAAAACTTGTGATCTACAATTTTCCATATTTTTTTATTGAAATGATTCATTTGAGTTAGATATTTAATATTTAATAAATTAAGAGCCAGAGGAATTATTTGTTTGAAGCTGTCATGTTTATTTTATGGTATCATTTTATGGTGTTATTCGTGAGTATGATTTTTCCCCCAACTGTTTTGTTTTCTCACCCTCACATATTGTTCTGCAAGAGACAATATTTTTTGTGATCTGATATCAATAGAAACATTGCTTAATATCTAATATATCCTAATTGATGTGGTTGCAAGTCATGTCAAAGCTGGAGTCAGTTATTTTAATACTAACTAATTTATTGAATGGCAAACCATCATAACTGGAACTGCTTGCGTGCCAGCTCCCCTAAGGCTTCATATGACTGGATGGAATCCCAGCAAATACTGAGATGCTGTAGCATTTGAGTAATTTCACCTACATCTTTCCCCCACTCTGTCCTCAGTCTTACTGAAATAGTTTGCACAAGGGTAATTCTGTGCAGTGGAAGTGGTAAATTTAGCCTGTGAAATGAGTGCATCAGTGGAGTAAGGTAAATAGCTCATGGTTTGGAGAAAGTTAAACTTTAGAATACATTCAGTTTGACATTGATAGTTATATGTATCCATATAACTATATCGGTATATAGTTATATGGGTACATGTATAGTTACATATATATAACTATACCCACACAATATATACATGAATATTTTTGGTACCCTGTTCACACGGACCTTCCTCACGGGACAGATCAGGGATCTATTTTATTATCCCTGAGTTCAGAACACTGGCTCAGTTAATACCTTGCTTCTGTTTGTCAAGCAGCTCAGAAACACACTGGTGTGTTTGACTTTTCAGGAGAAATGAGAAAGGTATTGCAGCCACTGATTATGTCCAGATCAATCATCAGGGAGCTAATCTCTAATTAGGAGAAATCATACAATTTTTCATTTGTAGTCTTGGGACTCTGTAGTTCATAAATGTAGAAGATATAGAGAAAATATGTCCATGTGCTTCATCTTCTCTTCCCAATCTTACTTGCCCTACCTATTGTTGGAGATGGTTTCTGCTGCCAGCATTCTTAATTAAAATGATCTTTTTCCGAAATACTTCCAAGTGAGACCAGAAGTTGTGAAATGGAGATGATGCTGTATGTTTTACAGTTATCCTCGGGTACTGACTGAATTTATGCAACTGATGTATATGACAATGGGTTTATTTTTCAGAAAAAGACCCTGATCTATGAACGAATTTGAAATAGTGCTGAGATGATTCTCCTTAAAAGATGAAAGTTCTGAGAAAACATGGGCTCAGTCTCAGTCAAATAAATAAAGCATGGTGTTAGGATTTGGAAAGGAAGAGGGAAAGAAGAGACAGTGTAATTTGATCACTATATAAACCTATGGCATGCCCGAATCTTGGGTGTATTTGGAGTTCTGATACTCTCATTGCAAGCAGAGTGCAACAACATGGAGAGCAGCAGCAGAGGTGAACACATCAAACAGATTCAGTATGGGGAACAAGTGGATATGCTGGAGTTCTCTCAGTCTTCGGCAACCTCGTAGTCAGTACAAGAGGAGAGTAGGGAGTGATGTCATTTGCATAATGCGACTCAGAGATGAGTTTAGGGCTAGTCTGTTCTGAGTGCTGGGTTGTCATCCAAGCTTTTTTCCTTTTTCTCTGCCTGTAAGTGCGGGTAGGGCATGGAGGAAGCAAGAAGAATGAACTTCCATGCTCATATGCTTGTGATTGCATAAGCAGTTGGATGGAAGCCAGTTTTCCCACCTGTGTTATAACAGGTCTGCAGCCTTGGAAAAGAAACTCCTGAGTAGTTATATCTGCCTTCCTTGTTTTTATCTGTATGTACATAAAAATGCAGAGTGACAGCAGGATTTTCTTGTATATTTTCCTCACTATTCAAAATTAATTTCCATGGCAATATTTTTTTTTCTCTTTTGTTTACTTCCTTTTCTTTCCCATCTATTAATAGAGTTCATGTTGTATATGAAAAATAGGTAGTTTTGATGATTTGGAAAGCAAATATTCACGGTTTATTTCCAGAAGAGGTCCAATATAAACTGCTGTAATGCTGTAATACCACCATTGTCCTTCAGCCCCCACCTTCATCCCCCCAAAGGAACAAATCATTAAATTGTCATGGTCCATCCCTGTGTTTTCTTTCTCTTTGATCTTGGCTACTAACAAAGATTTTTGTTTGTAAATAGAAGCATTCTTCTTCTGCCCGCTCCCCGTGCTCAACAAATTCTCTGAATGGGTCTACAGTCCTGTTCTTTGACAATCAGAATAGTTATTTATGGAGATTCGGTGCCTGTTGTGCCAAGCACGGAACAGCAGTGTCGCTTAGGAATTGGATAAAAACCAATAACACAGCTATATGTGGCAGTCACTGGCTAATCTCCCATTTGACCAGTCATGATAATGGAGAGGGATGGAACACAGAATCAAGACCCCTTTAAAAAAATTTAAAAATAAATTGCCGTTTGTATAGTGTGCTTAGTCATTTGACATTTGATACCATGACAGGATTATGGTTTTATAGAATCATGCAACTTTTACCTATCCTAGTGCCAAAATGAGGCTTCAGAGTTTTCATTTAGTGCTTTAGTAATGTTTTTTCATCTCTTGTCCTCAATGCACAGGTGTTTGAGTTTTGGTTTATTTTGTTTGTTTGTTTTTAAGAAAAGTTCTTTAATGGAACAGGAGTTTGCGTGCAGGAACAGGCTGTGTGTCTGAGAAGATCTGTGTAAAAGTTACTGAGTTTTTAACAGAAAGGCGTTGCATACTCTTTCATTCTTTAAAATATACTGACTCCCTAATGAGGATTTTTGGAATGGAAAAGTCCTTCCATCTTTTCTCATGTGAAAATTTCTTCTTTCCACAGCAAGATCTCTTTGCATTGTTTTGATTACAGCTGTCCATCTTATATCCTCTTCATTCCACATCACATATTATCACCTTTATGTTGTAACTTTTAACTGATTGTTATCTTTCCAGATGTTCAGTGGTATCACTTTTTCATAGTGAGTATTTTTACTCACTCTACTCTGTTCTTATCACTGTGCTATATTTTCCTCTGGAAATTTAGACTCCTTGAACTGTTTGAGTTAGAAGGGACATTGAAAATCGTCTAATTTTAACCCCTTTGCCTTGGATATAACAAACACCAGTTTTATGGCTTTACAATTTATGTATTCTTCCTGGAGCCATCAGGTGGTCATAGATCTGTCTCCACCAAGCTTGTCCAACCTTTACTTCAACTGAAGGCATTCGCTTGCTTAACACTTCATTAATTTATCAGCCTGGCAGGCTATTTAAAGATAATTTTCCCCTAATTGCATTTGAAGTTGCTTAATCTGAGGACTTTAATTCTTAGTCCAAAGCAAACATTATCCCCTCCCATCAGGTCCTTCCCAACAATTCTCCATTTTCATACTGGCCTTTCTGACAAGTGTCTTTTCATGTTGTAGTGATTTCAGTTCATTGCTTCATACTTTGTACATCTGTATATAATAAAGTAATTGTTTTCACTGTTCCCAGGAATTGTTCAGTTGCAGGTGTGGCTTACGATGCTCAGTCAGCCAAAAATAAACACTATCCTTGTCTGAAAGAGTTATTTATTTCCCCCCTGTCAACCTATAGGAATCTCTCATTGTATTTCTTGCCTTTTATTTTTTTTAATAACGCAAAGTTTGTGTGCCGAAGGCACCTCAACAATTAACACATAGTGACAAAGGAATAAGTGACAATATTATGCTGTTTGGAAGGCTGTGAGTGAATGAGAAAAGGTACTAGGAACACTACCAGTACAACACATCAGTCCTTTTCTGCAAAAATTACCTTCAACATTCCACCTCTTCACCAAGCAGTCTCTCTATTCAGAAGTCATTTTCCTGTAAAATTTGATCTCAATAATTAAAACTGTTTGTATACGTTTATTTCCTATGTACTAAACTGCCTGTTTGATTTACTGGAAACAAGACTTGGGAAATAAACAATCTCTTCTATACATCTAAAGTAACTTCACTCTCTGATTTTACTCTGTTTGTGAATCATATAACTGTCTAGGATTGATTTCTAATGTCTAACTAATTTTCAGTGTATTTGTTAATAGCCATCTCCTCCTAAGTAATAAGCATTCTAAATAACTTAGATGTATTATCATTATCTTCTTTGGCATCCATTTTCAGCCAGCTCTGTGTTGACATTAGTCATGCATGGGGTTCTCTCAATTTACATTGTTTCAGAGGTACTGAGGATTACTCAGTGGATGTCATGTCCTGCTTCAGAAAAAGGAACAATAACAATTAAAAAATTAACTTTGCTCATGTATACCAGTGCAGACTTGGCAATGAGGTCTTTGTGTTGAGCTGACCACTTAATGCTATTTTGCTTGCTATAGTATCTTCTTAGCATTTGGCATTGCTGAAGGAATTTCTAAGGATTTGGTTGGTCTATAATGATTTGAATGGAAATACAGTGTGTGAATACCCATCTTCTGTACTCCAGACAGCACGTCTTTCACTGCTCCTTGAGGCCCTTTATCTGTCAGTGCATTTAGGAAATCCTTTTGGAGTCAGTGGTTTTTTGGGGGAACTGTAAAGTGTTACCGTGAGCAAAGGCTCTTAACTCCTGGAGGAGAAGGTGTGAAGGACCGAACACTGGAGGAGTCTCATCCCCTTGGTCAGTCTACAACAGTTGATCTTAGTCACTGTCTCCCGTGGGTTCAGACTGAACACTTCTGCATAGGTGATGCTTTTAGTTCGCAGTTGTAAGCCTGTCAAAGGTAGGGTTTGAGCCAGGGAGCTCTTGTATATTCAAACCCAGAAGCTTCAGCTGTATTTCCCTTGCTGTCACAGTTTTACTGTGACAGTAAAACACGCTGTTGTGTCAGTTTATTTTACCTCAGCAAAGTTTTGCAAGGACTTTTCAAATTTATGTGTCTGCCCTTCCCACCGTATCATCCCCTGCTATTTTTCAGTATTAGGGTTTTCTGTCATGTTGACCTTTCTAGAACTAGTGTTCAGTTCTTTAACTTACTGAAGTTGAAAGTGTATTCTACATGCTGCTGGCTTTGTTTGGGTTGTTATATCCTGTATTAAAACAATATACTGAAGTGCTGGCCATTCTTTTGTCCTTGCATGTTACGTGATCCTCACTGCTTTCATAACCTATTGGGTGTTCTGTCTGTCAGATCAAACTGTTTCCACAGTTCATTACTTTTCCTTTCAGTTTCCTTTCCTTGGTGTACTGCTGATTGTTTTATTTCACCTGCATGCGATTCTGTTCTGTGCTCTCTGCTGTTTGAAGATCACTTCAAAAGATATATCTGAAGAAATGTATCTAAATGATAATTTCTGATATGTAATCCTATTCTAGTCCTCATAAATTATTGAAAGAAAGTAAATATTTTAGAATGCATTTTCCTACAGTGGCATAAGTTTTTATTCTCCACTGCTTCCCTGCTGATTTTGTTTTGCAACACATCTTGCAAGTCTTTTTTAACATTTTCTTTCATGCTTTACAAAGCCATAAAGAAATAATATTCTGAACATCCCTGTTGTTTTTATTTTTTATGAAAGAAGACAATGAAAAAGGCTTGACTGGGCAACAACTAGTCTTCTCAGCTTTCAAGCACGAATGGGCACAAATTTCAGTGTTTAAGAAAAATTATTTTAGAATTCAGGCATTCTGTTAGCTTGTGGCAAATTACCTTTTGAATTCGCTGCATCTGTGATACAAGTGTACTTCTCAAAGACTAATGAGTTTATTATAACTCAAAATACATTAATGGTATTTCTGATAATTAGACTTTTGTGTGTTGGTACCCATTTTTCCACCTCAACATAATAGTCATTTGACATTATGGTACATTGTGGTCAGGCTAATAAGTTTTCCAACGCTGTTGTGTGTGCTGTTATTCTTCAAAAAATGCTATTATATCCCCCAATATGACACTAACTAAGCAGTGATTTCAGTGTGGACATACTATATCTTCACTCATTGTCAGAGTAATCATAAAGAATTATATTTGGCATGTGCTACAATAACAGATCTGTGGGATTTCTATCAAGTCCAGCATTTGGACTGTAACATGGAGGATATGATCACTCCAGTTTCTGTTCTTAGAGCTTTACTTTTATACAACCTGTGATGGAATTCTAGCAAGGTGTCAGTCCATGCTCCGGACTTAACGAATGTACTGCACTATGGGGAAAGTGTGTTCTCACCCCTGTGCTGTGGGCTGTTTCCGGAGTTGGTGGAGCACTGCTTACATGGGAGCTGGCCAGGGAGTGACTCCCATACGGTTGAGTTCCCAGAACCCGAGTGCAGCTTTGTCAAAAATGAGTCGTGAGGCTTATCAAAGCAGATGAGTGCATTGTACTTGGCGGGACATGCAATAAATGCCTTTTCAGAAATGCAGGTCGTCTGAGAAAGCAGGTGAGTTACTGAAAGGTGGCATAATTTGGATAATGGAGATTTAGCCTTTAGGCTTGTACATTTTAAGACGAGTTAAACTAGTGAAAGTGCAGAAAGGAAGTACTTTTGTGTAAAATATGCAGTCAAATGGAAAAAGAATAAAAGGTTGGAAACACAGGTCACTTTCCTTGTGCTGCATCAAGATGTCAGATGCAATAAAAGGATTTTAGCGTTCAGCTATAAAAGCTCCTCTAAAAGAAACAAACACCATGCAGTTTTTCTGATGAAAAAGGAGTTTACCGAAGCTGTGTGTGGGGGTTTTTTTAAGCATTCAGAAATCTGATTTAAGATTTATAAGGCCTTTTGTACAACTATTGATAATATAAGTAAATCAACCAAAGATAAACCTCTGGGTCTTCTTTTAAGGGTAAATGTGGGAAGAACTGGATCATACTGATCTGTGTTTTTAAAGCACTTAACAGCCATACATCTTGTGGCTGATATTATACATCAACAATATCATTGCATTAGAGCTGAAAGTATCTGTTGATATACTTGTAAAATCTGACAAGTTGATGAAAAATAACCCCTTTTGGTACTAAGACAAATGGCTTCATATTAGTGAGAAAAGCTTCTTTCCTAAGGCTAATTAGCCTGCCTGTATTTAAAGCAGACTTTCCTTGGTTGGCACAGTTTTAGGACTGTGTGCACAAATGTTCTCCTTGCCTGAAGAGGATTGTTTGTCACTCAGATGCTGTCAAAGCTGAGTGGGGGGGATAGGGAGGAGGTGGCGGAGCAGAGGTATAACTCTGGACTGCTTTTACTAAGTTTATAGATTGCCAGGGCAGCCGTTGTGTGCTGGCGTAGGTCTTGTGTAGCAGACATTGTCCATGGGACTGCTGCTGTGGTTAGCACTGGTGTTGGACCATTGTTCATTCAATGGCCTTTTCTTCCTGTAAAGTACACCGGTCTGTCCTGATTCATCTCCTCCTTCCTCTTGACCTCTTGCATCCTGTTTGTCTGTTTTGATTGCAAGCAGCCTCAGGATGACATAAGATTTTGAACTTCTCTGTAAGGATGAGAAGGGGATTTTTTTTTGCATGTTACACATATCTGTCAGCTGAAGTCAGGTGATGTGGAGGTTGCCAATGTATTTACCGAAGACCATACAGCCTGTCAGTACCTGAAGTTGGTTTGTCTTCCCTTACCTCTCATTTATGAAATTCTTTGTTCACTGGTGTGTCCAAACTGTTGCAAGTGAGTACATGTTCTGACGTGTTTTATCTGTCTGTCTGTTTGCTTCTTTCCTTATTTATTCCCTATATCATGAGCCTTGGATACTCCATTTGTATTATTACTGGTTTCTGTATAACCTTGCTATAAAAATTATGTAGACTTTTTCTCACGTAAAAGAAAGGATAATTGCATTTTAGAAGTGTGACCTCCATCTACATTGGGCTCCTTCATTCAGAAGGACTAAGGATGAGTGAAACATAGAAAAAGCCCAAATGCAGCCTGTATTGAAAATTCTTCAGAATGATGCAAGTTTGTGTCTTTCTACAGGGTGCAGGTCCTTCTTGCAGTTTTTTGTTTCTTCAGTTTACTAATAGAGCATTTGCAGACATTATAATGCAGTAGTTAGCTTAAAAGAACACTCTGTGCTCATAAGTTTTCATTACATAATTACAGTAACTGCTGAAAGGAATAGAAATAGGGATCCTATTATTTTAGATACTGTATGTGTGATAGCCCTGATGCTGCAGTTATTTTGGTGTGGGAATTGTAAAGCACAGGTAGTTCTACTGAAAAGTTGGAAGGCGTTTTTACATTCTTCAATACCTTTGCGAACTGAATTTAGAGGTAAAATGCCAATCCTTGCAATTCAATAGCATTTGATCCAGTGAAATAATTTTGTTTGAAGTACTTTTTAGAGACTGTGATGAGAGAGCATTATTTTATTGTTCTATCTTTTGTGTCTTCATTAATTAAAAAAGGTGTAATAAAGATACATCCTGAAAAGTAATATATCATTTTTAATGTAATTGATACATATGTCAGCTACTTGTTTCAGTTGTATAATCGTGCAAACTACTTCTAGAATGTCTCTTTTGGGTAGAAAATCATCTCCTGTGTACATTTAGGAGTTTAACTTTCACGTCTGTGATTCGTGTCTTTGAGTCTGCTCTCGTGTTTGAGAGATCCATGAGTGAAATTACATCTACAACTTAATTTTAAAGGAGCAGAACTAGCATTACAATTGAATTAATTGTCAGCGTGTTATGAAGCAATATACCAAACTCTCATCTCTTGGGTGGAAGAGGACATCTTTCTGTTAGTGCTGTTCTCTGAGAAGACAGGGGGCATCATTGCTTAGCCTTGATATTAGGAAAGCTGAGAATTAACAAGTCCCACAAAACGCTTTAAATGTATGACTGCCCCTTACAGGCAATTTGTTGTGTAGACTAGTTGCAGTGATTGCAATGTGCTGTTGTGAGCCAGTGTTGTTAAAGATGAAGCCAAATATTTATGATTTTTTTGTCAAGTCAAATCTTCAACTTCATGTGCGGGACTGAAAAATTGTGATACATGAAAGCATAGAATTGCATTAAAAATAAACGTTGGCTGTAGTACATAACAGAATAATATGTCTGTGCTACTAGATAAAGGAAAAGAGTCCCTGTGCTGTAGCAGCTTCTCTGCTGTTGCTGGAGTGAACTTGGTACGGGTGGATTATACTTTTTTTTTCTTACCGGCCCAGACATGATTCTTTATTGGAAATAAATCCCTTCCTATGACTTCTGTCAGTATGCTAGTTTCTGAGGTCTTTGCAATTGGTACTGCAAACCTGCCTTGCCTTTTTGGCAACTTGTAAGTTCCTGGGTAAGCAAGGAACCTACTCAAGCAAATTTAACTTGCAGCACAGGGCCTTTGTGCTAGACTGGGATCTGACTCGGGTTATTCTTCTCTTAACTCACAGTTACAGAACAGTATTCTGCAATCAAAAATACAGTATTTGTTAAATTAGTGCTGCTTCTTTAGTGAAGTTATATTGTTCTTGTCACTGCAATTTATCTCTTTATCAGGTACGACTGGTAAAGCATCATCTCCACCACCTGTAATAGACACGAGACAGATGAGTGAGAAGCTGGAAACTATATTGTATCAGCTCCGCCAGGTAACTCGAGAGAGGGATGAGCTGCGCAAGCAACTTGCACTTTCATCTCCTGGGTCAACCTTCGATGACTGCAGGTAAACATAAAGGACGTATAACATTTTAACTTAGTTCTCAGTAGTGTTTTCAAGTGTCGTGACTCCTACGTGCCTGTAAAGCATTAAGGAGCTTGCAATATACAATTTCACGGTACCACAGGTTTGCTCTTCCCGGCCCACAAAGCCCTCTGTCCGTGTATATAGGGAGCTCATTAATATGCAGATTTCCCCTGCCCCCTTGCACTGCCCCCCTCAGCCCCGATGCACTCCGGTGCTGTTTTAGCACCACCCTGCCATGTGTAGGTTTTGGTGCGGGCTGTTCCTGGCGCCCCCAGCCACCCCGCACCAGGAAAAACCCCTTTTCCACTTGACTGGGGAAGCTGGCGATGGGATGACGCTGCCTGAGCCACTGTCCCAGTGTCTCTCCAGGTGGGTAGACCTGATCTTGCCATGCTTGGGATAGACGTGGTGTCTGGTCTCAGGCACCATGTCAACCCTGAGAGTGTGTAAATCTTTGCTAACTGTGCAAATAATCAAGGTGGATGCAGGCAGACTGCAGCCCCTTTGCTCTGAGCGCAGCGGGGCAGGCATGGCATGGACTGAACTGCCACAACCCTCACCCCAAGCTGAGCAGCGTGGGCTGGGCACAGGGTGGATAGACCTGCCATAGCCTCCTCTCTCTGAGCAGAGCAGGATGGGTACGGCGCAGGCAGACCTACTGCAGCCTCCTCGCTCCAAGCAGAGCAGGGCGAGTACAGCGCAGCCAGAAGTGCGCCTGTGGTCCATGATTGTGGGGTTAATTTGAATATTCATGATTGTCTACTTTGAATATTCATGATTGTCAGTTTGCACAGGCGCAGTAGTGAATGCCCTGTGAGATAGACCTCCTCAATTATGGAGAAGTCATACTATGAAGAAGTGAATTCACAAATGGGGAACCAGGAAGTAAAGAGAATTGACTGTATATTTTGCTCATAAGGTACTTGCACCTTGGTAACGCATTTGTATGTAGGTGCCAGTTGTACTCTTACTCTCATTTTTGTCTAGAAATTTTTCTATGGGAGTGAGGGGAGTAGATTTCATCTCTATGTTGGAGGATAGAAATAAGGTCTGGAAAAAAACATCTCATCTATTTCTGTGCTTCTGCACAGAAATGTGTCTTGTAAGTCAGTTAATGGCCAGCAACCTTATGTAGCTGGTTCAAATTTGAGGATTGACATGTTATGAGGAAGATGGCGCTCAGAGTATGAGTTAGTTGTCAAGGATTTTATTGGGTAGGAAATAGAATTAATTTTTTTCAGAGGGTTAAACATGTGCTGATGTTTATATGTTACTGGGTGCACTGAGCAGGTACTTTTTGCCTGCAGTATGCACATGTATAAATATATTTAAACCTGGAAAAAAACCATCCATCACTTAATGTGAAATAAGAGCAAAGAACAGAATTTCTTGAAGGTGGTGTCACGGTACATACCTTCTTTGAACTTGAATGTCTTACTGTTGTGGTTGCTTGTTACTTATTCAGCTCTATCTCTATGTGGTTAGATGGTTAATTAAAAGTTGTCCTTATGAGATAAGGTCAAGATTTGAACCCATGAACTGGAATTGAGAGAACCTGGAAATTCTGTTAACTCTGGAGCTGCTCATCTTAATGCCTACTTCTTTCTCCCATGAGTTCTGAGGGATACTTTAAGAGCATCATGCTCTATCTAGAGGTCTCAAAGCCTTGTGGGGATGGGAGAGGAAAAGATTGTGAAATGTCAACATCCTTTGCATAGCTTCCAGTTACTTACTTACATAGAGGGATTTCGTCTTTCAAGTTGCTAGAGCTTAGATATTGAGGATTTTATAGCTCACGATAATCTTCTGCATAATCCAGGATGCTATTAATAAAGTTCTGATGAGCTGTCCTCTAGGCTGCCCTAGTTTTCTCTTCATCAAATTAATCCTTTGCTTTCAGTGTAGGATTTATATGTTGTAGAAAACATAAATGTTTACAGCTTCAAGAGCAACTCATCAAAATAAAGCTTTTATTTGCATAGTCCTTGGATGGTACAGTTAGATAGAGCATGCTGGCTTCCAAGATATCAAATATTTCAAGAGTGGGCAATGAATGAAGATGATTAGTTGACATTTTTTTTTGTTTGGTGTACAAGCTTCTGCTCCTCCCATCCACATACACATCTGTGGTTTTTGAAATCTTGCTAATATTTGTTTTACCTTGTTTTGCTTTCTTTTATCGTTTAAAACTAACCTTCAGTCTTCCAGGAGTCAAAGCTCAGAGATGGCAAACTGTTAATGATGACGTATGAAAGAGATTATTATGTGGATGGTGACTTTTACAACCCAGGCTTTATTTTCCTGGCTGTGTATGCTGCTTTAACTGTGGCTGTACCAAACACAGGTGGTGCAGAGGCAAAGCATGACACATCATGTTAGTGTGCTTCAGAACAGTTGCAGCTCACAACACATTTGTGCTCTGGGCTGGGCTGACTGTGAAGTTTGGAATTGCAAAACTCAGAGCTGTTTTCCAAAGCACATGTTGACTAAGACTAGAGCAGTGGAAGAGGAGTCACAGGAGTGGATTGTGAAGTACTGAATCAGATCAACATGTGCCATCCTGCTGGACAGGAGTAGGATTGCTCACACTGTGCTTGTGGATTGACAGTGACTGTATCTTTGCATATGTGGTGGTGATTAAGCAGAGATCTGAACAAATAATTTATTATGCTCTAGTTGCACTTTATTAACTTAAACTTGCTGTTATTACTTATGTAATAATAGTAGTAGATGAGAATTACAACACAAATAAAACCCCTGGAAAGTGGCTTTGAGAAGAGACTGGCTTATGTGTAATCGGTAATTGTTGTTGGAATTGCAATAGTAATTGATAACACTTGAAAATTGTTAGGTTGGCATTGCCCACAAAATTGAACCTGTGGTTGGCATTAGCTTTTATGTCAGCATTAGATACATGTAAATGTCAGTCTCCCTGTGCCTTGTTTTATGGTCAGGGTAATTCTACTGTAGCACAAAGGATTTTTAGAGTTCTTATATGAATATCAGAAAAATAGTTAGACCTTTGAGACTCGCATTTTAGGTTTTTGTAATATTTGAACGAGTGCTTCCAAAATAGTAACTGGTACCTCTTCTTTACTGAAGTCTTAAAATGCCCCAAATACAGATAATTAGCATAAAACTGTGCTGGTCTTGCTTAAACAAGAGTCAACTGCTATGTGTACTTCAATGGACTATTTTGTTGCAGCATTTTTGATTTTTGACATTCTGCCAGTATTCCTTGTTTTCATATTCCTGTTTTTCTTGCTGAGACATAAAGTTTTGGAACAGCACTGTGGAACTTAAGGCCTTGGATATCCATATGGTTTTTATTTCATGTAGATGCAGTGGAATGCAGGATGTTATTGGTGGCAGTGTTGGTCCATCCTCATAGTGTAGGTTGGCTAACTTATGGAGTCACCTACGTGATCTCCGTATGTTTTTAGGTGGTTTGTTGGTGGTTTTTAACAGTTTTGGTTGGTTGGTTTTGTTGGAGTTTTTTTGAACAATGCCAGTATTACTTCAACATTATATGAAATACGTGTGGTGAATGAAGACTTGTAGAACAAGTTTCACCATAGCTTTCAGACTGACCTAATAGTTTAATATGAATGTGTGCTAGTGGGTCTCAGTAAGCTTAATGTTACAACTGAGAGTTACACTGTGCTTCAGCTGGTGTCATTTAAGGGCTGTGGTGGACAGATGGTGTCTACTTACAACCATTTCACCCTAAGGTGTAATTTCAATCAGTACTTGGGGGTTTAGTAATTCTGTCAAGGGTGTGAACATTTCAAATTTACTTTAATTTACACTAACTAGGTGTGTATATTAAAAGAATAACACTTGCAGTAGTTGCAGTAATGTCTGCAATACTGCATTAGTAACGTACTCTTTCTGTTGGCAGCCCTAAGCAATGAATTTAAAAATACCCTAAAAGAAATCCTTTTAGATAGCATTTGAACATTTGGTTACTTTATATGATTTTGGCTTTTATTTGTTAATAAAGTTTATCAGTCAAGGAAGGGGGTTTGGTTTTGTTTTCCCCAGAAGCACTTCTCTGGAGAAAAAAAGGAATCACAACTGAAGGCCTTCCTACTCAGCAACCCAGATGCAACTGGGTTGCCAAGAAGTACCTCATGTTAGACACACAACCCTTGAAAGTCTGTGAACCAGATGTGGCTGGCATTTCTTTTTCTATATTGTTCTGGTATTTTTTTTTTTAACAACTCTCACCACTGCAGTAGTGTGAACCATTTTCATTTGAATTCAATTGCCATCTGCATTTCAGTTCCAGAACCTCTGTTGCTGTTTTCTGTATGAAGCAAAGAAAATTCCAATTGCTTTTCAGGCTGTGTTTACCAAGAAGCCATTTGGAAGAGTATGAGGTGGGAGAGAGGACGAGTGATCTGTGCAGCGGTGGAGCAAATCTGAAATGAGAAGAAGCAGAGTTAAATTAGAAAACATTATTTTCTCTTGGAGGCTTTGGTTTTCTTTTTTGGTGGTTTGTTTCGGTTTTTGTTGTTGGGGTTCTTCTTGCTGCCTGTGATGTTATAAGAGACCCAGGAGGTGACACAGGGACAGCTGTCAGAAGCTTCCTTTTGAAACCAGAAAATTCAGTGGTTCAAAAATTCTGTTACTGTGTAGAGGAGGAACAGTTCAGTTTAGAACCTGTTTTAGAAGCTTAGTGCTTCAAAAGAAGAAGACATAGCACTGCTAATTTAGTTTCCACCATGATATACAAATCTAATTAATTCTAATCTACAAATTAAGGTATTGTGTACAAGTACTATACTTTCTAGATATAATGTATGTTGGTCAATGGCTTTAAAAGATAGATTATTTTTTAAAATGTCTCTTATTCCAATAATCAAAATTTTTCTTTTGACTGACTTTGGCTTTCATTTTGTTCAGTGTACTGAAATTTGCTTGTTGGAGCTTCCTAATAATTATTTGGAAAAAAATTGGGTTATCTTATGGAAATGCGAAGTAGATTGACAGGTTTTCTCATTTGTTTATAATAGCTTAAAAAATCTTGGTAATGCTTGATCAGATATGTAATTCAAGAGAATTACTTGGTCAAATTTTTTTAATTCAATGCTCAGTTGGTCAAATTGTGACAGTGCAGTTCCATGCATTTGCTGTCCCATTGGAAGTCTATCTCAACACTAGCTCATTTTCCTAGGCAGCTATAGACAAGATCCTCCAGCTGCTGCCTATATGAGCTCTTTCCAGCCCGAGTTTCCATGCACCCGCAGTTGTCTTTGGCAGAGTCTTTTCAGCCCTATCTCACTGCAGATTTGTGCTTTGTTGCTGAGAGTTTGACATGGTGGCACAGTGTTGTGATGGACCTGTTCTTGTATCAAGTGACAGTTCTGTTTTGTGGTAATAATGGTGCTCAGAAGAGAGGTACATGCACACTTAGTACTGTTTTTTTCTGTGTTAGCGATAGACAACACATATTACATCTCAGTATAAAACTAATCCATGTTAAAGTCAGTGTGGTTGCATCTCAATGAGGTCTGGTCAGAATTTGAATTAAAGTATAATAAAACCTAAGTATCAACACTTGTGCGATAGTATTATTTTTAACTGGATAGTAGTTTTCCAGACCTTCTCTTCAGTGGCTTATATTTGGCCTTGTGTTCTTTTTCCATGCTAGGCCTAGTCCAAAACCGAATCATGATTATGAAAGGTTGAAGATTCAGTGCATGAAGGCCATGTCAGACCTACAGTCTCTGCAGAATCAACACACCAAGACACTAAAAAGGTGTGAAGAAGCAGCAAAAGAGGCAGATTTTTATCAGTAAGTATTACTAAAGTTGTACAAGCAAAGAGTTTACCAGTCTGTGCTAGACTAAAAAGCATTAAATGTGATAATGAAGTAACTTCATTGCAAGCATTCTTACCTGCATCTGATAAAACATTTCTGGCCCATCCAAAATGATGAAGTATGCACTACTTGTTTTACTTTTAGGAATTTGAGATAGGAATCCCCATTGTCTTGATGGTATTAAAATGGAAAGCCAGTTATTGGTTTGAATTTGCAGTCTAATAATTTTGCTGTCAGGCTGGATAGTAGAATACAATCTAAGAGAATGTAATTTCTTACTTTCTTTTAATAGGTTGTGATAGCTTTCATGACAATTTCTTTAAGTTTTAACACAAATTAAAATCAAATTTTACTTTCTCCTGCAGTAGTTTTTAAAATCACATGCATTTAAAAAAACAGAAAAAACAAAACAAAAAACTGAACTAAAACCAAACAAAAATACAGTCAACCCTCTTCCACTTCGCGCCCCCTAGATGGCGGCTTCACATCTACACGGCGTGATTTTTCAGCAATTAAGGAGGGCCCTTTTCGCAACTGCGCATGCGTGACCTGGCAGCATGAATATTCAAATTAGGCAGTCATGAATATGCAAACCAACCCACACAGCCTGGCGCAGCGGTAGGGCTGCTCCTCCCCCCCTCTCCCTGGAGCCACTGCCATGCGGATTTGATGTTTCGCGAGACCTCTGACATAACCGGTTTGTTGCAAATGAGGGAGTATAACTGTATATAGATACGGACTTTAAACGTTTTGTCAGCAAGTGTGAAAGTTCAGTAGAGTTGTTTTGTTTCACCTATAAAAATACTTTCCAGTATCCGAAAGTCACTCTTGATCTGCAGTGGTAAAATACAATCAATTGAGTCTTTTTCAGCAGTAGTTTGGTCTGATTTTGGACTGCTACCTTGAATTTTAATCTAAAGGGTAGCCTCCTTGTGTACCTTTTAGTTATTTGAGTGTATTTATTTCAAGAATTATGGCTTGCATAATGAAGTTTGGAAGAACTTTCACAGCTTTTTACCTGCTTAAATGTAGTTGAATCATACACAGTGTGTTTTATTGGTTGTGGGTTTTTTTTTTTTTTGATAGGTTAGAGGATTTTGTTTGTATTTAAAACAGTCACCTACCAGGAGATTTTTGTAGTTTTCATCCATATTTTGGTTAGCTGCTGCTCAGCTGAGGGGCTTGAGAGAAAGTGGAAATGATTAGTGGGATAATTCCTATTATCACAGAATATTCCGAGTTGGAAGGGACCCACAAGGATCATCAAGTCCAAATCTTAAACGACACCACTGCCTCCCTGGCAGGAATCGAACCTCCACCGTCCCACATGAGAGGTCGGAACACTCACCACTGTATTAAGGTGGATTTTTTATCTTGAGGATCATCTTAACATTTGTATTATGCCATTTCTGTTTGCCTGCTTTTAATGGCTATGGAGTGGCATTAATGGGTGGCATAAATCCATCATGTCTTCTGGTGCAGTTTAAGGATACTGTGTACTTTTGCATATTGTCATGCTTAAGTTGTTGTTTGTTCCTGATCGTTTTTTTCCCTGGTGTATTCTTTGGAATACACAAATATGCAGAATTGAGTTAGTTTGACTTGCTTTCTTGGTAGGAAACTCAGGCTTGAAATGAAGTAGTCCAGGACTTTGTCCTTGCAAGTTGACCTGTAAGATAATTTCTTGTGTGCCATGACAGCACATTGCACAGTCGGCTGCTGAGTGACCAGTCACAGCTGAAGGAGGACATGGATACCTTGAAGAGGAAAAACACACAGTTGGTGCGAGAACATAACCATCTCCAGCAGTCATGTGAGGAAATGAAGAGACTTCACGATGAGGATCAGAAGGAGATAACAGACCTGCGCAGCCAGCAGCAGCAGGTGAGCCACAGCCTGTGGTGTATGTGCCAGAAGAGACTGTGGAGTGTTCCTTTGATAAATAAATCTGTATTTGCAGCGTTGCTGCCTTTCATGTCTTCTGGATTGTGTAACATCTTCCTTACATTTTGTAGTACTAGGGGAGAAGATGACATTTTGGATACTGATTGATTTTCTGTGTCTAACTGGATGAAAAAGAATGAAGAATATAGAATATGAGATGATGTTAAGAAATTTTGATACAGAGATGAAAAAGAGTACATAAAGATTGTATATGCGTGGTATTTCTCATTAAGTAGGTAGAGAGGCATCAAAAATCCAACTTGAAATTGCAAAGTGATTAAAAAGACAACTGTTTCCTAGAGTATTTTATGAGACAGGGCTACCTTTAAACTGGCATGCTATGTTTGGGGTTTGGGCAGAATCACAATTAAGAAAAGAGTGACAGTCACTTTGAGAACCCTTGGGGGTTTGAATTGTTTGTTGGTTTTGAAATATGTTTGTTTGGTTTTTGGAGGGGGGAGGCTTTGGTATTGGGCTGGATTTTTTTCAGTATTCTAGGCAATAGTGGAATGACTGAGCTATTCAGTTAGAAAAAAGCCTACAGGTTGATTAAGGTTTTTGAACTTCAAACAAAAAGAGACAAAATTTTCCAGACTGAAAGAGTTGGACATTTCAGAACTTTATATCACAGGCTGTCTCCAGGTCAGTGTTGTTCACACGTTCTGAAAATGAAAAAGGAAAGAGCTAAGGAGCTACTGGTCGTATCAGGTCCGCTGTTCAGCTACAGCAAAGTCTGATGGTGTAGTTAGAATTTTTACAGTAACATGTGGAATGGTTAAACAGAGTTTCTCAGTTGACTGTGTGTATGCTGATTCACAGGGCAAACTTGCAAGTCAAACATTAGGCTTCAGAAGCAAAATCTATGCAAACCGAAACAATTATTTGCTAGAGTAGGATGGGCAAAGGTCAAAGCAAGCTGGTTGTGCTGAATGGTGCTTTAGGAGGCGCTCGAGTGCTGGTGCGAAGACCAGTGAAGATTTGTTCTTCTGTTTTATCCATGCCTCTAACACTGTCCTGCAAGCTCTGCTGTGGAGTGGTTTAGTGGCTTGGTTCAGAACATAGCAGAAATGGTTTCATGTGTAAACCTGGGGAAAGAACTTAATTGTTCTGTGCCTCGCTTTCACATTCTACAAAGCAGAGATGCAAACCTCCAAGAGAAGGCTGTTGTACTTTGCAGTTCTGTCCTGAAGTTTGAAATTGTCTGGAAGCACAGAATGAGGCTCAAGTATCATTGCCAGTATTGATCTAAAGAAATTCTATCTCATGTCAACACCATGATTAAATCCTTAAAGAAACTATGTATGTGACCCTCAGTGAGAAAGTTGTATAACTCCATTTCTCAGCTTGTGTTATGGTTTAGGGGGTTTTCTGCTGCTCTGGTAGCGAGGGGGTTAACAGCTCAGTTCTTGCCTAGGCTCTCTCCGTGCTGCCAGGGCCTTCAAGGTTACAGAGTAGAGATAAACGCGTCTCTGCAGAATAACATACTTGGGAGAGAAGAAAAAAAAGTTCAGTAGTAAGATGTAGCGTGCCAGCTCAGAACCTGCGTCGGGAGGCTGAGAGATTTTGAAGGCCCCCAGGCCCACGAGAGAAGGGGTAGAGATGTTCTTCCAGGCATCCCGCTGCTGCTTGTGAATTGGACTGACCATGGTGAAAACCTATGGACCAAAGAGAGAGAACCAGGACCGCAGAATCCGTCTAAGCATTAAGACTGAAGATGGAGAGGTAAAAACTGGACAACACTGCTGATGTGTTGGAGCCCAGAGACAGAAACTTGGAGCTAGCTGAGAGCTCCGCAGAAATCCCTGGACAGACTTTTTTTGGGCATTGTTATAGTATTTGTGTACTTTTGGGATGGGCTCATTATGAAGCAGAAAAGCCAGTACTTAAAAGCTGCAATCCTGGCTGTGACTTCTGGACAACAGAGAATTTTTCAGAAGAACTGTCGTCCTCAGGTCGAGATCTCACTTGGGAGGGGTCATGAAAGACCTTTCCCTCTTGTGAGAGAGAGAGAACTTTATGGAAGGGCAGAGAGATGGTTCCTACCCTGGATCTGTTCAGAAATGCCAACCTGCCTGGTTTACCCCTACCCTATGTTCCCCCTTTTTCTCCTGGTGGAAAAGGGAATATTACATCTATTGTAAGAGAAGGAGGGGTGGGGGGAGAAAGGTTGCCTTCTAAATGATGCTTCCCTTGCAGTTCTGAGCTTGTTAGTTAGAAAATAAACCCTTTATGTTCTTTATTTATAGTTTTGCCTTGCTTCTTTTGCCTGTGACCAGTTTTATTTTATTTTCCAGTTTTATTTTCCAGTTTGTGTTTTTTTAGTTTTCTCCTTCATGAGAAGTTGGGGTGGGCCTCTGGCATCCAGCCAGGGTCAAACCACGACAGCTTGTCATTGTGAATCATGGTGTCTTGAAGCGTTGCCAAAAGTCTTATCTTGTCCATGTCATTTCTCATAAGAATCTGTCTAACTCTGTGTTGATCCCTCTGACGTGTTGTTTCGTTGTCAGGCCATAACAAATTACATCTTGGTAGCCTCAGAGAGCAGAAACTTTTGATCAAATTACTCTGTGTGGGATTGTCATGGATTTGCTGTGTAGCAGCTGAGCAGCTTAAGTTTCTACTGCTCACATATGAAGTTTCATGTTGCCACGGCTGTCTTTCATGGACCAACTGGAACTGTGTAGTTTTTCTCAGACTGGGATTTTGAATGAGGGGCTGACTTTATTGCACTGGTGTTTCTGTCTTCCTCTGTCAAATCTCTGTTAGCAAGTTTATGCTGAATTGTTCCAGTTGCTTGTATATTAGTCCTTCTTTTCTTTAATTTGTTAGTGTGTTTTCAACATAGGTAAGTTCCATATATGATTTAGACAGCAAGAAGTGGGGTTTTTTTTGGTTTGGATTCTCAAATAATTTTTTCTCAAATCTGTTTTCAGACTGCTTTGATAAGTGGTCTTGAGGAAAATTACTTTCTTGAGTGAATTTAAATCAATGTGTATTTACACTTTACATATGCCTACTGTTTACCATGTGTTTAGCTTATCTGAAATGGTTCACCTAAGCGTGCTGGCTAACCATGGGTCCAGCTCTGTGGAGGTTATGCTACTGAATACAGTGAGGATTGGGATGTATGTGGAAGTAGCCAAAATGTAGTCTTGTTCCCGGGCTGCTTTATGAACAGTAGGTCCCTGCTTTTATGTGTCCTGGTTAGTTAGAGGAGACCAGTGTCAGGCTGAAGTACTTTGTTTCTCTATTTTTGCCTGTGTAGCGAAGTGGTTTATTAACAATGCCAGTTATTATCTGCCACTTATGGGCAATGTAGAGTGGACAGTCTCTTATGTTGGAGTTCAACATTTTATAGAGCTCATATTTTCTGTTTCTTTCGTCCAGTCTAATTTTTCAATATTTATTTTTACACTCTTAGGGATATACCTTTGTAGGCTAATGTTAGCATTATATAATTACTGGCACCTGTCTATATAGAGCATTCCTATTTCTTTCCAGTGCTCGCCCCAGGGCCAGATTTCAATTTAAAAAACAAAATCAGAAAACAAGGATCAAGGAAACTAAAAAAAAAAAAAAAAAGGGAGGGGAGGGGGAAATGAAAAAAGGAAAGGCTTCATTTCAGGCTGCCTTTGTTTTTTTTTCCCCTTTTGAGAATGAACAAGGACTACATTTACCAAAGCTCATTAGGGCTTTCTTTTGTTTTTGCTGGTCATTTGTCATCAGTGTTGCTGTTTGTAATAAGATTCTTATGTTGATGGCAATTAATTTGAAATTAAGATTCAGGTCAGGCTTTATTCATGTTTAAATGGATTTTTCTTTTCCTGTTCAGATTTTATGTCCATCTTTTGGAAGACAAATCTCTATGGGTAGTTGTCAGATAAAATACTGTATGAATATTAAAATAATATGCCTGCATGTATAACACATTTGGGGTAGATTTTATCCTTTTGATGTTGTTAATTATTTAATTTGCTCATAGAAGATGCAGGCAACCTGTCATGAATGCCACCTCGTGGGCATTTCCTAAATTACCACTACTATCTTGGTCATCAAGTCATGATTATATTTTGTTAAAACTCCCAAAACAGCAGAGATTTAATACGAGTTTATAGCAATTACCATTAGAGAGAGATTTTGATACAGTTGTGCCGTCCAAGTTCGGATAAACCAGATTTTAACCCAATTAACAGAAAGCAGATGTAGTAATGCACGAGGTGACAGTAGCACTTAGAAGGAGTTCAGTCTTTCCTTAGTCATTAAAAAGAATGATTGCTAAAATTGGTTAACATATTTTTGTTCTGGTATTGTTTCTTTTGTATATATTTTGAGTCAGATTTATTAATCTGATTAAAACCAAACGTTATTGATGGAGCTTCTGTCATTTTTTTAAGGTTATGAAGCAAAATGGATCATCAGAGATACTAAATAAACTTTATGATACAGCAATGGACAAGCTGGAGGGTGTGAAGAAGGACTACGATGCCCTAAGGAAACGGTACAACGAGAAGATTGCAAGCCACAATACGGATCTGAGCCGCCTGGAACAGGCTGAGGAGGAGAACAGACGCCTTCAGAAACAGATGGACATGTTAATGAAGCAAAGGGACACAGCAATTCATTTTCAGCAGCAATATTCATCCTCTCTTAGGAGGTATAATCAAATTTTGATATCTTTGAGGCATTCTGCGATGTCGTTAACAATTCTAATGTCACATCTAATTTTCGTTGCAGTAGGATTACAAACAACTTTCTCATATCTTTTTCTAGAATTTTTCTCTAGTATATGTTACCGTGATTTGATGAATAAGCATGTGGTTTTTTATGTAAAATTTTCTGGACAGTCCTGGGAGGTTTGATGGGGATATTTCCTTGGCGAAAAGGTCCGTTTTCATGAGCAAAGGGTTTCCCACGTACGATTTTGGAATTATATGAGGAATTTTAACCATTGTTAGCTCATGTGAGAAAGCTTTTATATTTATTCTTAGTTGTAGACACTGGAGTAAAGTATAATCAGATTTTTGTTGAATAGACCTAGCATTCCAAACCAACTCCTTTAATGCGTGATGAGCCAATATATATACCCTTATTTAACAACTAAAAGCGAGTCAATAAGAGCATATAATTTGGAAGAGGTGTTTGGCAAATGAAGATCTTCTCAAGCATAAATTCACTTTTCATGACATTAGAATTGCAGACTATGTGAGACTGTGATACAGGGCTTTGGGTTGGCAGCAGAGTTCACCAGGTGCAGGTGGGGGAGTCCTGCTTCACTGAGAGGGTGCTGCTGTGGGCAGATCAAGTGCCTGAAAAAGAAGGGCAAAGACACTGTCATGCCACACTTATCCCCTCTCTCTGTTGTTTCTTGATACCAAGCTTACACAGTTAACCTTATGGGGTAGGAAGAACATCACAGTACACAAGGACTTCAAAGAGCATCCATGGGTGTGTTAAGAATGTTTTCCTTGACTGTTAGGAATGATACACAACTGCCACAGACCAAAGCCAAAAAATGTTTTTTCCACATTTGTGAACTTTTAGTATTTCAAAAAGGTGAGATTGAGCAGAGATAATAATGTACACAGGAAGTTATGTAATTGAAACTGCCATGGATTCCTGAAAGTGATGAAAAGTCTAACATGTACTACAAGAAGCACTGCAAACATGCTGGTACATGCAGAAACTCAGCGTATTTCTGTTATGGCCTCATGATTTGGATCTCCTCCTTGAGAGGAAGATACTGATCAGAGGTTGATTTTAAAAATTCTATGAAAGGTATGCATGTTCCTCTGAACCAGTGATCCAACTAAATTAATACAACAGAACTTAAGGATTTTAAAGTTTTATTCAGTTGACTTTGGTTGAACACCTACCTGCCCATGGGAAGTCGAGAATTAATTCCTTGTTTTGTGTTGCTTGTGTGCGTGGTTTTTGCTTATCCTATTAAACTGTCCTTGTCTCATTTCATGAGTTTTCTAACTTTTCTCTTCCCAATTCTCTCTGCAATCCCACTGGTAGGGAAGTGAGTGAGCAGCTCTCTGGTGTCTGGATTAAACCATCACAGTCCAATGCTTACTGCCACTAGCCCATCCAACCCTGCAACCCATTGCGAGGGGTGAAGGCATCTATGAAAATGTGATCTGTAATTCCTCATTAGGCGGCTATGTAAGGTCAGGCAGGACCAAGATGTTTCAGACAGAGCTTTGCTTTCAGGTTTCCTCAACTATCACTATTTAATATGAATGTCCTTCTGTAGCAGAGATTTATTTTCTTTCTCTCTAATCACTTCCTCTTCCTAGTTTGGTTGTTTTGTTGGTTTCCACCACCGTTTGATTTTTTTCTTTTTCCTTACTGGTGATACATTTGGCTCTCCTATATATACCACGGTACCGCGGGTCTTGCCCCCTACCTGCGAAGCCTTTTGCATAGAATGGCAGCTCATCAATATGCAAATTTGCCCCGCCCCCTCACACCGCCCTCTCATGCCTGCTTCCTGGTGCCTGCGGTGTACTTTGTTGGATTCTGCCGTATTTCTGTACTTTCTACTGATAAAAGAAATAAGTTTTTGTCTGTGTTAACAGTCAAAAGTAATTTCATAAAGCTGTAAAATACTTTTCATTTTAATTTCACTGGATGACCTGCAAATGAAAACACAGTAACTTTTAAATTTTTGAATTAACTGTTTTTAGCTCCATTGTGTGCTTTTTAACCATAAACTCACTTTTTTATTCTCCTCTAACCTATATGCCTTATGGCATATTTCAGCATATGGAAGTTCTGTTTTTTCCAGTTTCTGCATTTGTCTCCCTTCTTGCCACATGCCTGAGAGTGTCTTGAGAGAAACAATTAACTTCAAAGATGAGCAGACCTCAACACAGTAAATAAGGTTAAAGTTGTGCTCTTAAATAATGGCAATGTTTTTCATTCCTTTTAGAATTTCTTTCTATAAATTTACTTTCTATAATTAAACTAAATTGTTTCAAATAATTCGTATGCTTCAGTTTCTTCAAGAGGTTCTCTAATATTCCTGAAGGTTCACTCATGTTTTTAAAGCAATGATTATTTTGCAGCACAGCAAATACATTTTCTGAGAATTCTTCTGTTGTGTTTTACCAAGGAATACGTTTGATTACCCAGCCAAATTCTTAATGTATGGTAAAGGAAAGGGAGTAAGAAGTGTTTTACTGGTGTTTCCACTTGCTTTTAGGTTTGAATCAGTACAGCAGGAACTAAGCAGCACCACGGCACAAAACAAAGAGTTGCAGAGGGAGATGGAGAGATTACAGTCAGAGGTGACAAGGTTCAAAACAATGCAGCTGAAAGCAGCAAAGGATGCAGAAAAATACAAGGAAGAAAGGGATTCAGTTTTCAATGAATACCGGCTCATAATGAGTGAGAGAGATCAAGTAATCAAAGAGGTAGACAAGCTTCAAACAGAACTGGAGCTTGCAGAGTCCAAACTGAAGAACACTTCTTCTGAGAAGAGAGTGGCCAGTGAAGAGATGGAAGCTTTAAGACAGGTACTAACCTATTTTTCCAATGGGGAAGGGAAATGAATATAAAACATTGATACTAGAATCAGAAAAGTATGACTGATTAATAGAGAATAGGAATGCACTGCAAAGAGGAAATTCTGTTCTGATGTTTTCCTATAGCAGTCTGTTTACTGTCAATTTATGAAGCTTCCATGTTTAAATAAGAGTACCTAACAGTTGAAATTTGCTGTTCACTTGACTTAATTCTGTTCTGCTTATTATACATCCTTTCCTTTGCTGTGTTAGTCTTTTATGCCTTCTCAAATAATGCTTTCTGTAACATTATAACTAAATATTCATTGTTTTTAACTTCTAACTTCCACAGGAACCACTGGATACTATCTACTGAGGCTTAAGACGGTACATGATCAAGTCATCTCAAATATTTATGCAAAGCCTGTGCTGACATGCATGTTGTTCCTCATTTGCCCTCTTTCTGCCTTTAATTTAAAGAGGATATTTTGAAGGTTTTTCTTTAAAAATCAGGAATGCCTTGAAGTGTGTGAAACCAGAACTTTGCATTTTTTCAGCAATATGTTCTTGAAATGCTTATATCAAAAGCATGTTAGAATGATGCTGTTAAGACTTCCGGAACACAGTTTGCTGCTCGGTTTCATTTCAGCTGACATGCATTCCCTCGACTCTGGTTTACAAATACTTAATTTAGCATGAAATAGATACAACAAATGTATTCCATGTCCTATAAATCTCATTTTACTCTTTTGAGAGCATCACAAATGAACAATATACCCTTACAAATAAGTAGGTTGTGGAGCTTTTTTTAAAATAACACCATTTTTGAGGAACATAATGTGGCTTGTGGCATGTGTCGTCAGCACTTTTAAGTATAACTAAATTCTGGGTTTAGGAATTTTTTTTTCAGCCCTGTGTATTTATTAGCTCAGTAATTTATCTCCCAGAGTGAGTGACATTTTAATACATATTTGCCTCTTCTACTTTCATCAAAGACTGTAAGCCAATAGAAATGTTGTTGATTTCAGTGGGATCAGGGTAGGTAATAATGAGTATTCATGGAAATAGCCACAATTAGTCATTCTGCTCCAATTTGTTATATCTATCATTGTGATACTGAGTGATTTGCTCAAGTGCTTTAAGGGGCAGGGACTTAAAATTTTAAATACACAGGTATTCCCTCCTGCCTAGGTGTCTTGAAGGGGTGTTTGAATGAGAAACAGAAGAAGCCTGAGACTGGTGAGTGTGATGCTGGCAGGACACAGACAGGCATTTTTCTTCACCCTCAGAACTGGCCCATCAGAAAGCAGAAATAACTGCTTCTGTAATAATCTAAAAGATGCAAAATATTGGTACTATAAATTATCTTTTTGTTCACAGTCTCTTTTTGTGTAGCTGTGACTCTTCTGCTTGTGAGGAGCTGTGTTCTTTGTGTTACACAGTACTGGCTCACTGCAGCTGCATTCAGTGCATAAGGGATTTTCTGGTTCTGTCAATCAAAATGTTTGAAACATTGAAAAAAAAGAAGTATCAATCAATGTATTCATTCATTTGAAATAGTATTCTGAAACATGTATGCACGAAAGTGGGATTATCCCATCAGTGAATAGTTGGTCTGGTGCCAGTTTAATGGTCTTCACTTTCCTTGGCACCTCTAAGTACCCTATGATGTAGATTGGTTGAAACAGCACTGAATCAATTTAGGTCATTTTGAATGTAGTTTCTTCTCTGAAGCTTGTGTTTGCCAGTGTCCCAAAGAAATTTTAAAGCAACTAGAATGGAGAAGTTCATTTTTAAGCAACTACTATTTCCTTAAGACATCTAAGTTTTATTACAGATGCCCAAACTTAATGGGTTAATAGATATCTAAAATGTACTATTTTTCTGGCATTTATAGGTGGTAGAAGAAATTTCATTACTTTTTTGCTAATGAGCAGTTTTGCATTAAGTTCTCATTAATTCAGTCACTCAGAGCTGGGGATTGTATGTTACAGATTTCCCCCTCATTTTCTCCAGTGGTGCTTTGCCAGAGCATAATCTTTTTCTCTGAGAAATGGAATGTTGTGTTTCATGTCAGCAGTAGTCAGTTTTCCCTTCTGTTTAATAGACCTGTTTTATTTTGACCTAATGTTGTATTCAGATGTGCAAACTTCCTTAAAACATAAAAAATCTTCACAAATTCAGAAGCATCCTTCAAACCCAAACTGCTCTACTGTTTTCAAACAGAAGCTGTTCTAGTCAGTGCCAGATGGCACATTTCCCTGTGCTGTCATCTTGTTATTTTGTGCAAATGTCATAGGAAAAAGACAGAGGTGAAATTTTACCGCTGACCACTGGAGGCAATGGCTGCTCTTATTCAGGGAACTGTAAATTCATGTTTAATGAGAACTTGCTGAGAACTTTCCTTTTGCCTTGATGATTTTCATCTCAGCTGCTTGTGGGAAAAGACTTAATGTTTTTGTGTGAGTTTCATACACACATTTGAATGCACATCTTACGGAAAATATAGTTAAACTGTGCAAAATGTTATTTCTACTACTAAAACTTGTCTGCATCAACAGATGGTACAGGGAGTTCTCTCTTCAGAGGTAGTAAGCAAGGAAAGGTCTTACTGTTGTTGAAAACAGTCTGGTTCTCTGATAATTGACATTTATTGATATGCTTAAAGTTCACAGAGTGAGTAATTATTTCTAGTGCTTGTCTGTTAGTCTACAGCAAAAATAACTTATGTCATCACAGAATGTTTTTATTAGTCTGACTAG
Source organism: Pitta sordida (assembly GCA_013390025.1). NCBI lineage: Eukaryota > Metazoa > Chordata > Aves > Passeriformes > Pittidae > Pitta > Pitta sordida. The sequence continues at coordinate 180,693 of WEKX01029500.1, forward strand.
CCTTAATTAAATATATATTTCAAATGCAATTACGTTAATACAGCAAAATGCAGTTGTCATCTGCGCTTTAAATGCCGTAAACTCTCAATACTTCATGGCTTTTATCTTGAGGGTTCAGTGCATTGCAGTTTTTCCTTCTGTGAAGATGGCCCCATTCTTTGCGGTGTATTCATGTCTGCACATGCAGTGACTGCTCAGGGAAAATAAGTTGTGAATGTGTAAATAAGCCCTGCCCATTGCTCCACCCCCCTCAGCCCCAGAGTGTTCGGGCGGTCCCCTGCAAGTGGCACCGAGAAGAGCTGCTGTGCTGTGGGAACTGGGATCTTCCCTGGTGTCTCATGGAGCCTGCGACTGCAGGAGTGCAAATGGTTTCTCGAACCGCTTTGCCTAGTGGCACTGGTTTTGTCGGACCGCTGCAGTGCCTTGGCCATGTTTAAACACAGTTGAGTTTAAACACACACACACCACCAACGACACCTATAGCTCTGTCATGGGCATGCCAGGGAATAAACACTGGCAGGAAGCTCGGCTCTGCTGGAGAGGCAGTCGCTGGCTCCATGGCTCTTGGCAGCACCAGCTCCTGTGGGGTTTCTGGGCTGGGAATAGTTGTGGCAGCAGCAAAAGCCAGGAATCCTGGGAGTCCCCAGGCAGGAAGGGGCAGAAGCTTTGCTCTTTGTCCCTTTACTCTCCTGAGCCGTCACAGGGTGCAGGACAGTGCTCTGGGGCTGAGGGGGTGGGGCAATGGGCATGGCATATTTGCATATTTATGAGCTGCCAATCTGTGTGGAAAACTGGCTTTGCGGGATTTAGGGAGACCCAAAACCCTGCAAAATTCGAGGGTTCACTGTACTCAATTTTATTCCTTGTAAACTGTAGAGGTAAATAGAATGGAAGTCTATTTATGACATGGTGTCTTTCTGTCCTTAAGTATTTGGACTCTTTCCTTCTTTTGCTTTTTTGGACATGTCAGCAGTCTCTGGTGACCTTTTTGCAATCAAAACATCAATAATTTCTAGCTAGGAGTGCCTGTGTGTAGGAGAACGTTTGTAACCATTGACTGAATACTTCTAGAGAGCTGGACCATCTGAAAATTTAGTGGCGTGAAATTAAATCGTTTCAATACCCTATTCTTCCAGCAAGAAGTCTAGTTTACACAATTTTAAAAGGAAAGATTCCATTTTAGAATACTTCACCATTCACTTTTTTTCTTACAATACTCTTGAATTCCTCATTTAATACGATGTACTTACTGTATTTCTTCTTTAAGAAATATTGTAGTTTTATCTTTGAATATTTTGTTGCACATGGGTATCTTAATGCCATATAACTTTCAGGTGCCTTTAAGTTAGGAGGAAGCTATACCTGCTTATGTAGCTGGGTTGTGTAAATTATTTCAGTCCTGTAAAATTGAGGCGGTTGCTTAAAAATCTTTTCAAAGTATTCTTACCCTTTGCCATATTTAAAACCTTTTTTTAAAACACCATATGTGTCTGGTTAATAACTTCCCTTCATTTAGGTTCCTCAAAACTGAGTGCTCCCAGAATCTTGCTTACTTTTGACATATCACTGTGCTAATGTGATGGAGTGATATCTTTACATTTCATATTCTTTGCTAGTACTTACTTGTATGTAATGTGATCTGCTCCCATTTTTCAGAACATTAGTGGTAAACTCTCGGCTTTTAAGGTGTCATGACATGTGTATCCGTTTGAAAAGATTAACTGCTTCCTTCTGAACTTAACCTACTGCAAATAATGGATCTTGTTTTAGGAACTTAACTCAGCTCTAGTGGAAAGAGATCGAGCGATCTGTGAGAGAAATGAGTTACTGGAAAAATACTGTCATGAAGTGAAGGACAAAGCTGAGGCCCAGAAGGAACTTGACCAGGCTTGCAAGGATATAGAGACAGTGAAGGAAGAAAGAGATGTTGCAAGAAAAGAGAGAACAGAAGCTATCATCCAGAGAGACCATCTACTAAGGGAATATTATCAAGCCCGTCAGGTATTGCAAGGCTTCGCTGATGCCTCTTTCTTTCTTAGCTTCAAGGGGTCATTTAGTTTGTAGCAGATTAGTTAAAGGTCTGGACATAGAGAATCTTCCTCCTTGTCCTCAAGTCACTCTAAAATACTTATGTGTGAATGTATCCATGTTCTTCAGTGCATAGTGACAGCACTTCTTGTTTGAAAAAAATGCCTTTGTGCTTCATATTAGGTTTCTGACTATAAATAGCAGAAGTCTAGTCCATTTCATTGAAATTAACCACCATAGTTGTTTGCAAGCCCATAGCCTCCAGTGCACCCTGTACTATTGGAGTTGGCCTGTTATTGTTGAGCTGCAGCTTGGGGTTTTCTCTGTATCTTTTTCTTACTGTTGTCATCATCTCTCTTGTTCAAAATAGAGAATTTTAGAGGGACAAGTTAATTTCACAATGAAGTAGTTCTTATCTAAACCAAGAAACATTAAATCAAAACTTTTTTTGAATTCTGTTGCTCTGCTTTGTATTAAGACACCGGTGTGAATCCCAAGGCTGTTGCATGAATATCTATGACTAGGTTTCCCATGGTAAATAACAGGAAATATGTGTTATAGCTGTGTATAGTAGTCTATCTGATTTCTAAGTGTACTTGAAGATTTTCTCCTGTCTGCTAAGCAGAACAAGATGGAAGCATGGAATGTTCACTGATGTTATTTTGTAGTGAGGATGCTTATGCATGGAGTTGCATAAATTTTTGGGCTACTGAATGAAATGTATTGCAGCAGGCTTTATCATCTCTCCCCACCCCCCCACCAAAATATGCTGCAAAGAGAAATAAAAATTTTTCATGAAAACGTGAGAATTGCATACATCAGGCAACGTACATGCAGCATTTTGTGCATATGTTTAGTTTGTGCATATGTACCTAAAAAACTGTGCCTAAAATACTCACCTGTGTTTCTTAATTCCTAGATACAAGATTCTGCTACCCTAGACATAGAAAGAGCAAACAAAGAAATCGAAATGCTTCGGAAACAATATGAGGCAATGTCACAAGAACTAAAGGAAGCTGTCCAGGAAGCAGAAGTAGCCAAGTGTAGGAGGGATTGGGCCTTTCAAGAGCGGGATAAGATTGTTGCAGAAAGGGAAAGCATACGGTAAATAAATGCTGCATGATACATGAGTGATCTTTGTGACACCTTGTGTGCAGTTGATGCAATTCTAGGATTTGCTGAATTTTCAGGCTCGGTCTGTTACCTGTCACAGGGTGACTTTCTTTAAGATTTGAAGGTACCTTACAAGATCCTTGCCTTGTTACGTCCTTTCATACCATATGTTTCTAGTAAATACCATTGTGTCTAACAGCACTGCTATGTAGGAACAACAAATTGTCCATTCTTTTAGGCATGCTCTGCCTAATCCTGCTATAGCTATAGTCCTGCAAATAATTCCTTACTTGTGGGGATGTTCACAAAAAATATGCAACGTATTTGCTACTAAATATATGCAAGAAAGTAAGGGAAAATGCTTAAGTAAGTTGAACCTAAGGGTTTTTTCCTGCTAGTTTAAAGAAGATAAATACAAATAAAGTTCTGGAATAAAGTTTCTTCTGGATGAAGAAATTTTGTGTTATTTTGACAAGCATTTCCTTAAGACCTAGCATATATAATTTTTTTCTTGCTTATCCTTTTTTATTTTGCAGAGAGATACCTTTTGAACTTGCCCTTTTAAATTGTGCTTTAACTATACAATGTGGTAAAACCAGTTTTTTACTTTGCTAAGGCTTTAAGTAACTAAATTGGAACTTCTTTTCTTTGGAAGAACTTTGTGTGACAACTTACGGAGGGAGAGAGACCGGGCTGTGAGCGACTTGGCTGAAGCTCTTCGTAATCTGGATGACATGAGAAAGCAGAAAAATGATGCCGTTCGTGAACTGAAGGAACTGAAGTATGTTAGAGAAATGATCAAACTGCATGAAAGTTTGTGATAAAATCTTTGCTTTGTTAACTGTGCTTGTAAGTAAACCATATTGTTGTTACAGCTTTAGGCAGCAGACATTCATGTAATTTTATGTGGAAGCACTACCTATTTTTTCACTTTTCATTGAAATTATTATGGTGGGCAGGACCCTAAGTTTCACTATATTAATCTTTTTATCTTATTAATGAGATGCATTGTCTAAGTTTTATATTGTGGAGTTACACTTAAGCAATATGGGATTCTTTCAGTCAGATTAACTGCAATGTAGTTCCTCCCAGCTGTATTCTCACTGGTTCATGTATGTAAGATGTGCACCATATGTCATCTCATTGGGTTGTGGGAGAGGTTTTTCTGTTGGTATTTACCATGCTCCATTTGCCCACAGCATGCTGATGCAGCTCATCTGAGGGAAATAAAGTGCATTTTGGGATTTGTTAGAAACCTAGTTACACTTCAGCTATGTAAAAACATTGCAAAAAATGTAAGGCTATGTTAGAACAATGTATAGAAAAGGAAAGTCCATTTGGCAGCAGAACAGGAATACTAGAAAGACAGAAGCATGAGCAACATTTGTGACACCATTTGGATTTCTGAATTAAAAAAACAAGTATAAGGTCTATCACAATGACATTATTTTTCAGTTTATTTAAAAGGGTGTTATTGGTATCTATAAGTAATTATTTTCTTTGCCTAGGGAGAAGATGGAGAATCAGTTGGAAAAGGAGGCCAGATTTCGTCAGTTGATGGCCCATAGTTCCCATGACTCAGCCATAGACACAGATTCTCTGGAATGGGAAACAGAAGTGGTTGAATTTGAAAAAGACAGAGTAAGTAAGAAACATAAATTGCCTTGTCTTATGTATTGGATAGCTCTGGAGCCAATTATAAACTTTTAATACTAGCAATGATTAAAAATACGAATTTGGTCTTGTTAGTTCTTTTTTGTTGTTCTGCAAGTAACCATGTAGGTAGACACATAGGCAGCAGGTTCAGTAAAAGCTAAATGAAAGCAGCTGGCAAAACCAAGCTGTCACATACAAGCTTTATATTTTTCTTCATATGAAATATAAATAAAAGTAGTTCATATATTTAATCTTGCAGTATAGTGGTTTTTAAGTTTGTGATTCATTGCAGACATTGCAGTGTTAAGGCAGCCAAAACTTAAGATATGACCGAAATAGTGACATTACAGAGGCCAGTCTTTTGCTCTTACAGGCAACATCACTTAAAATCTGTGCATGAAGTAGTTAAAGTTTTAGATTAACTTATTGCTTCTAGTTTTGCTCAGGTACACTGGCTAGAAATTTTAAAGTATTAAAAGCCTTTATTAGTGATGAACATCTATTTTAGGGCAACATTGCCCTTCCCAAATCTGGGATGAAAGGAGATGCCAATCTCTTGCTTGTCTGTAGACCAAGTTAAACTTCTTCATTCTGACATATTAAGTAAACTTCTTGTGTTTAGCTTTCCACATAACCTCTACTTCTTTTCATTATTCTAGTAGTGCTTTTCTCCATGTAATTTCCTTTTGTTCATTGTGGTCTAGAATTTTTATTTTGCTGCTTTGTATGCCACTCTTGTATGATATTCTATTCAAAACTTATGGTTGGCATATCACATTGTCAGTAAGTTTGTTGAAGACATAGGACACATAGGTGGTCTTCTAGATTGTGTTTAATTTATAACAACTTCTGTATATACCAGAATTTCTGAATGATTCTCTGATTAAATACTGTCAAATCCCCTTTATTTTACTGCAGTATTTGTGGGTAATTTTTTTTAATGCTCCTCCAAATCTTTCGGGGTTCTCACAGTGCGTCCCAACAGAATCACTAATACATTCCTTTTTTGACACTAAAAATATTATTTAGTGTTACTATGTTTTGAAATATATATTGAGAAGACAATATGAGTGGAGTTACCAATGTTGATCAATCAGAACCACTATCTCTAAATTCTTTCTGGGCTAATAATTCCCCTTTCACCATGCTTTTTCATCTCTTAAGAGCAGCTTCATCCTCGAGTTTTGTGCCTTGCCATCTTCAGTAGTTTAACTGATAACTAATAATTTTTCCTTTCCATTATCTGTGGAGTTAGTAAGTCCAGCATATGATGTATTTGTGGTAAACAGCATTGTAGCCTGATGACTTTTCTATTCATTTGCAGTTATTTAGTTATTCTTTACTTTAAAGATTGTTTTAAATATTTGCATCACTAAGATCAAATGCATAGATTTTGCCATTTGTATGTTTCCCTTTTCTAAACATAGAGATTACTCTTGCTGCTATTGAGTTACAGGAATATTGAGTCAACCTTGATTAGCTATGTGGATGAGTCCTTGCTGACCCACCAGCATTTGAATTCCAGGATGAAGATTTTAAAGTTGAATACATTTCACTCCTTTCATTTTTGCTTCAAGTTCATCTGTCTGCTTAAGATCATATGCTACGTAATCACTCAGCTCAAAACTGAGAGAAATAATATTCACTTTACAGCTCGGATGCTGTGAAATGAAACTGTAATCTCTACTTGATCTTTATTTTATAGCAGCCTCATATTCTTTCCTATGAAATTTTTTTCTTATATAGAACCTTTGGAAGAATTATAAGGATTTTAGCTTATTTTTGTTGGGTTTAGCTCAATTTATTTTCTGGTGAATTTGCATACTTTTATGTGCTTTATCTTCAGCTTTTATTAGGCATCCTTTGCACTTTATGCTCTTCTGATTTTGATGGATTAGTTGAACCTTTTTACACATGTGATTTAAGCTCTACTTAGTTTGTCGTGTTAGATTTTAAATTTCAAGTATCATCACCCTTTAGTATGCTGAGATCATTGCTCCATTAGATTCAAAGTAGAGTTCTCTAAATTTTAGAAATGTATTCTTTAACATCGAAAATAGCAATAATAAATCAGCTTGTGATCAGTTCGTCCCAATTTACTTTTTTTGGACCATTTCTTTGGCCATTTTTTTTCTTACAATGACCTTACCATTTACCAAAGCAAACACTGCATTAGAATTGAACTGTTCCCTTCAATGACTGATCTGTTAAATATGTTTATTGCTTTTCTCTTAAAGGGTGATCTGTTTTGGGTCAGACTTGGTAGAATATCACCTCTAAATCTGTATATATAGACAGTCCCCCATAATTTTAGAGCCTTCTTTCCTATTTACTTTTGGTCTCTAGCCGTATCAAAATGGAGGTCTGTCTGAGTTCACTGACACAATGCTGTTTCCTTACCTTTACACTTGTTTTTTCCCTAAGTACTGCCCATTCTTGGGGAGCATGTCCTTGTTCTCTCGTTACACAACCATTATCATGCCTTAAAACAGGTTATATGAGTCTGAATGTGCTTTGGCATGTGCTCTTCTACTTTTCTGTTCCTCTTTGGTGAAGTTCCCCTTCTGTACTATTTCAGCTTTAATCAGAGAGAGAAGGATCATTCTTATGCCAGAGGATTCCTAATAACTAATGGAATTGGGAGCTTATATATTTATGTACAAAACATAAGAAGTTGCCTAGTACGGGAACCCTGTAAAACTAAGTACATAGTGCAGTAATGCCTCTTGCTAACAGACAATGTTTGCCAGTGTTGTTGAATCACTTGCTAATATTTATTAGGATGATATGGACTTGAAAGCACTTGGTTTTGACGTGGCAGAAGGTGTGAATGAGCCATACCTCCCTGGAGACTGCGGGATCTTCGTTACCAAAGTAGACAAAGGAAGTATTGCTGATGGTCGATTAAGGTAGGGTTTGACTATGGAAGATACCTGTCTCTTGTTGGTCCTAATAAACTAAATCTGAGCATATTGTAAATTGTCTTTAATACTTCCTTTTTTTTTTATTTATCCTTGGTCATGTGTATATTATTCATGTTGCTTGGGAAATCACACTAAGAAGGCCAATGCCTAAAAGCGTTACAGAAATTTGTCACTGTTTGACTCGGCACTTAAAACTCAATGGGATTTGAAATGTTGTTTTGTTTCACTGTGTCCCACTATTCCTCTCTTAACTTTTCAAGCCTCTATATATTGATTTAAATTTTGGGCAAGGCATGAGGGTTAGTTATTGAGAGAGGGTAAGAGGAAAGGAGAGTAGAGCAAGGGATCATTTGAAACCATCTCCTGTCCTTAGTGTTGATAGGTTTTTAGTGACTCTCCTCAGTTTTTAGTGACTCTCCTCCAGAGAGTTGCTTTTACAAAAGAATTAGTTATTAGTAATTTGAGGGTTTACTTTTCCTAGTGAAGTGCAGACTAAAAATCCTGCTTTCGTTTAGCTGCTATTTAGTGTTTTTTCAGGAATAGAGAATGCCAGATAATGAAGGATTAGTTTATTGAGATGAGCTCTGTTCTGTGCCTTTAATGGAATATTTTTCATTTGCTGTGTCCTGCAAACTGTGCTTGTAACACTGACCTGCTTTTTTTTTGTTTATCTACCAGAGTGAATGATTGGTTGCTGAAGATAAATGATGTGGATCTTACTAATAAGGATAAAAAGCAAGTTATAAAAGCTGTTGTAAATGGAGGAGGTGTTATTAATATGGTGGTTCGAAGAAGGAAGTCGTTAGGTGGGAGAGTGATAACACCTCTTCACATCAATGTTTCCGGACATAAAGGTAGTGTCTGTATAGGATGTATCTAAATGGTACATGTGTCTTAAGCCAGAAATGGCTTCACATAAAGGCACATGTTCTCTGAGCTTTTGCTTTAATTGTTATGGTCTCCTAGATAGGGATTTGATTCCAGTCTTTCTATAGCAAACTAAGAACACTGTTATTGGTGATGGCTTTATTCTCCAAGTACAGGTTTTCTTTTTGTTCTTGGGTGGATTTTGTTTGGTCTTCTTTTAAATACTTAGCTCTAGTTAGCTGTCTGTCTGGATTGCTACTGGGAGTATAAACAAGACTGTTTAAACCAGTCAGCCCGGCTTTGCATGATTATATTAAATTTTGGGATATTCAGAATCCCTGCTTTCCTCCTCCATTTTTTTTTTTTTTTATTTGAAAGGGTTTTCAGAAATTGAAATTCAGTTTCTTGTGCAGGCAGGTCAGACATGCCATTTGAGTAAGATACTTGAATTGCAGGAGTAAATTCTTTTTTGTGTGTTTCAGATAGTGGGATCAGTCTAGAAAATGGAGTATTTGTTGCTGCTGTTGTGCCTGGAAGTCCAGCTGCCAAAGAGGGTTCCCTTACTGTGGGAGATAGAATAATTGCTGTAAGTCTTAAGAATGCATTTGCCTTTTTTATTTTTGTTTTGAAGTGTTACCATTGATGCTACTCTTTAAAATTCCGAATCTTCTAATTCATTTTTTACTCTTAACATGTTAAAACCTTTTCATAAATTCACTAGATATTTAATCTAAATTAATGCTTTTGTATGCTGAGTGATTAATATAATGTTCAGGTTATTTGCTATGTTTAGTACATATGACAGTTTTTTTTGACAGAAGCATTAACTCTTCACGCTTGGCTTGTATGTAATGGTATTTGTGATTCTTATATTGAATCAGTTCCAAAAAGGCATCCCTTGATTGGGTGAAAGGTTTCTTATCCTCTAAATTTTTGTATCACAGATGGCGTCAGTTCTGGGGAGGAAGTGTGTCCCTGTTTGTGTTTGCAACCTTAAATGACCAATGTGATATAAGCCCTGTGAGACAGGAAGTGGTTACAGTCATGTACAACTGCCCAGGGGCTGATGTAGTGGACAAGTATTATTATACTGTGTCCCTGGGAGGAACAGCAAATTGTATTGTGGAGTTCTCCATTCTCCTCTCACTTTTGAGCAATAGAATAAGATCAACCAAATTTTAGTCATGTAAACATATAAAACGAGTGTTTTCCCTGTCTCTGAGATATTCTACCTTAAGATCCTCTCCACCTGCTACCTTTGATTTACAAAAGTCTGTTGTGGGTTTTTTTGTGTTTAGATCAATGGCATTGCACTAGATAATAAGTCGCTTACTGAATGTGAAGCTTTGCTGCGAAACTGTAGGGATTCCCTTACTCTGTCACTGATGAAGGTGAGTAGGAGAAACTAACTTTGCAGAATTTTCTTGAACACAGAATTATTTCAGTTGTTCAGGGAAGAGGATATGAACAAGTTGAATATATCAACATAGGAAAGTCTCTGCTAAAAATAAGATGGTACACTCACTCAACAATTATTTCCTAAGTAAGGCTCTTCTAGCATCTAGTAGGAAATAAGACTAACTTCTTTCCCATTTGTTTGCTGGTCACGTGAAATGTCTGCTGACACAATTGATTGCTGATTCTTGGTTTTTGCTTTAGAGCTGCAGTGGTTTTGTACATGAAATATAAACTGCTTCTTGACTAAAGAAGGTTAGCTGTTGGGGGAGTTAGGCAGAAAACTGAACTCTGGCTATCATGAAGATTAAGTACAAGGTTTTACTTTTCAGATTTATTTCTGTAAAAGTATTACTCTGTTTTGCTTATTGCATTTAGAATCCCATTATGCTGGGCCAGTCACATGACCTTTAAGAGTGATAATTTCAGATCTAGAGAGCCTGAGGTTTGAAGAAAGGAAAAAGATTAAATGTTTGAAGGGAAACAGACAATAGAAGATGGTTTATTAGCATCATTTATCAGAGGTAGAAGTAGGTCCCTTCACTTTCAGTTCAGTACTTCTGCCACCATGTGGAATTGTTCTGAAAATGTTACAAAAAATGTCTAGCTTCATTTTATCTGATGTTCTGTGCTTTGATTTGTAAGGGATTATTAAACCTTCCCCAATGATATCTAGACATGTCTTGGTGTATATTCAGGTATAGGTAAATCAAGGAGGTTAGGATATGACTCATACTAAACAGAAATCAGCCACAATAATAAAGTGATCACATGGGTTTTGTTTGTTTTTTCTTTTTAGGTTTTTCCTCAGAGTTCATCTTGGAGCGGTCAAAACATATTTGAAAATTTGAAGGATTCAGAAAAATTATCAAACTGTAGAGTACATACATCGGAGATACAAGCTCAAAATAAAAGAAATCTAAAACTCAACAGCTCAACCCAAACTGACATTTTCAATCCAGGCATCATGGATAGCAAGAAGGATCAGAGTGATCAGGGCAGCGCTTCATTTTGTGAGCACAAACCTTTCCCTAACAACACATTACGAGTAGACTCCCGTAGGAACACAGTGCACAGTTGCCATAGTAACTCAGAACAGAGTCTCAGCTCCTTTAGCCCAGAGACATATGGGGACCAAGGCTATGGAGCTGTTGACTTGGACAACAGGAGGTTGCCTTATGAACCTACAGGAGCTGAGTGTATGATGGTTGAGACAGCATTTGACAAAGGGCATGGAACTAAGCATAGTGGTGGGACCTGGCCAAAAGTCATGGTTAATATCTCATCAACAGAAACAGAAAAGTTCTCTGTGTACAAAAAGCCAAAACAAAGGAAATCTATCTTTGACCCTGATACTTTCAAAAGGCCACCAACTCCTCCCAAACTGGAGTACCTTTCCCCTAATCAGGTGACAGGCCATTCACCTCAGCCATCAAAAGCTGAAGTGGCTTCAACTCCTCCAACTCCTCCTAAGAGAAGTGACTCTATCAAATTTAAACATAAACAGCAGGCAAGCTCTGCATCAGAATCTACCGTAACAACTGGATCACCACCTACCAGCCCAGCCACGGCCCAAGCTCCAGTTTCCTTGGGACTTAAACAGGACTCTGCTACTCTCAAGGGGCGCAGCAGGAATGCTGGGCATTATTATCGGGAGGAGGGAATTGACTGCACCCATTTGTCTTCAAGAAAATCCTGCGAAGATGACATTGGCTTTCAAAGAGTTGAAGAGCCAGAGATTAAAAGACCAAGGCCAAAATCTGCTCCTGCTCTGAGGCATAAAATGATCCCTGTGCCTGTTCCTAATCCTGCCCTTCAGGTAGAAGCTTGGTATATTGAAGAACAAAACTAGATACTTTATTTTTGGTGTAGTTTTGGGAATCCAGTTATGTACCAGAGCCAGAGAAGCATAGCTTGTCCTCAGAATCCAGGTCCCCTGAGCTCAGGCTCAGCTGACACATGGCAGTACCTATCACAGAATACAAAACCACTTCACGGAGTTGCATGTAACAGGCAGTGGTGACCACCAGACAGAATGATAGGGTTCTGATTAGCAGTCACATCTTGGTTTTTAATGCTGTTTGTTAGAGGATCTGGGCTCTCTTGTATGTTTTTGACAGCCAGAAAAAATGTAAATAAAAATGTAACACAGCAGCCTTAAACTGAAAATAGGACCATTGCAGTTTTACAAAAGTCAGATTGGTTACCCAGCTCGCTATCCAATTTAATTGAAGAAGGTGTATCATTCACAGTAGTGGTTTTTTCTAAGTCTTCCTATATGTCTAAATAATTTTGTACATCTTATCTGAAATCCAGAATATGTCAGGCACTTTACACCTTAAAGATGGACTGTTTATGGGAATATGATATAATAACACAATTCAAAATCAAAATCATTTCTTAGAATAAACAACTTTTATGAGAATAAACAACCTGCTAGATCATGTCTTGACAGAGTAGATGAAAGAAATTTTTTTTGTAATCTGGGAAGAAGAACATATTTAGATGACTGCATTATATGAAATGACATAATCAAGTATGTTTCAGGTCCACTGCCTCAGGTTTGCTCAAGTGGCAGACTGAGAATTTTTTTTTCTTTCCCGACTAAAAGCTGATGTTTATGAAAGTGTTGGTTTTGTTTGTGTGTAATCATGTTGTAATGATCTAGAATTTCATATTCTTTGTCCGTACTTGTTTATACCTGGATAATCCCACCCTGTTCATGGAGCTTTGGAAGCAATACAGACAGCAGAGCTGAATTGGAAATATGTACTGTAGGATTTGGAGCCATATTCTGCACATTTTTAGGGAAAAATAGTTGTGGAGAGCTTTAAGCCTCTGTGTAAGCACTGCTCAGCAAAAAAGAAAACATAATTGTAAACCACTGTTAACAGAGCAATCTGAAACATAGTCCATACTAGCTACTATGCAGAAAACGTCCTCTTTCCCAGATAAACCCCGAACAATGACAGAAGAGCTTAAGGGTTTCATTTCGTACATGAAATCAGCAGGTGTATTTTGAACAGGTCTGAAGTTCAAGATGGCTTAGGGAAAGGTCACAAGTTTTCATCAAGAAGTGCACTGCAAGAAGTGAAGGAGAGCCCATGTCATCTTTTAGCACATGTAACAACAAAACAAGATACTGAACACATTCAAATATGGGTTGCTTGCTTTATGTAGAATATTTAATTGATCCATTAACGCTGATACTCCCCTTCTTCATGGGCATCCTCATGAGCATATACACTGTCCTGTTATAATCATAGTAATGTGAATGAAGTGTGAATGTGAATGAAGAGTTTCCAGCTGTGACAAGGACATGTTGGTGGTGACTTATGGATAAGCGATTTGTTAGTTGGGACAGAGAAGGTGTTTGCACTCACTGTTTAAGAGACCAGAAAGAATATACAGGGATATATTGTGGTTGCTTCCACGTACTGCCCAAGCAATGTTACCAGCATCCAATAGGTGCTGGTTTGAGGTAAAGAAGGAAATTGTATAATACAATCACAAAGTAGTATGGGGTTTTTTTAAGGTTACTTAATGTACTATTTAATCTTTGTTTCTAGGGTTTCTAAGTTCTATGATTATTTTTTATTTTTCTTACCTTAATTTCTCCCCTGTCTGCCCAGAAAATAGGCAGAGCTTTGTAACCCTCAAGTTGTTGATTGGAGAGCACAAGTAATGTTGTGCATCAAAATGTGGACATCATCCTGAAAATTTCTTTCTGGTGGAATTGTCCTTGTGTATTGCAACTACATCAGGTTGTTGTGACAATAATGTCCAATCTTCATGTATCCAGTCCTGAGTTAGTATCTATAATAACAACAATACAGCGTAGTTGAATTTGTAGCCATATTGGTTGTCGTCTGTTTCCTTAGTTGTGTATATATGCAGTTAATTTTATGTACTTTGATAAGTTGATAAATTTAAGTGAACTTTAATCCCTGAATAGTAGGTGGCACGATTACTAGTACAGTCATGGAAATGATCATGTACTGGTTCTAAGAAAGCACCTCTGCCTTTAGTCTTTGTGCTCTCAGTAACCCTTAATTTGATTAAAATACTGCTATCATAAGAACTGTAAGTATCTTTTCAGTAATTATTTTTCACTTATTACATACTTCAAGCTCATATTTTATGTTGTACATTTCAAATGCGTAAACTTCATGTGCTGAGCCCTGCCCTTGCAGCTCTTCACCATCGCTGTCAGTATTCGCATACTCCCATGTTTCTTAACTCACCAGTGTCTACTTGTTTGCTATAGAACAGAAGTTTTGTGATGGTTCCAAAACCTGAATTTCTTGTTGAAGAGAGGTTGTTCCATGTATAGGCTGAGAGGAAAACACTTTCTGTCTTGTTAGCCAGATCTTCTTTAGCAAGCACTTCGAGCAACAGTGGCTGAAGTAGCAGTTGAAACATCCTGCAAAAGCATTATTTTAAAGGAGAAATGTAACTAAATGCTGACTGTTTTATAGAAGGGAAGTATATCAGTTAAGCTGCAAATTGGCCTAAAACAATTGCAAAATAATAGAAAGAATAAAAAAAGCAGGATGGAGGAAATATAGGCAGAAGGTAATAGTGTCATTGAAAGACAAAGGTATGAAGCACTGTGATGGCGTATTCTGGAACAGGTACTAGGAAGTTTGATGTTGCTGCCTTCAAAGTTTGGCTGTTTTATTCTTTTGATTCTGCAACTTCCTGTAATCAAATTTCTGTGTTCTTGTAGGTGCAGAAATATGCTCCAGCTAGTGAGGAGCATCTGTCTCCAGAGCTACAGGAGTGGGCACCATATTCACCAAAACGTTCTGCTAGGCACAGTGATGGCTTTGTGCCTGCTGCTTTATACACTGGTGGCATGTCAGCAGGTGAGTGGCAGAACTCGTGACTACTTTTTAGGAATTGCCCCAAGGGACTTGACCATATTGGACAATGTTGGGGATTGTTCATGGTAAGCACAGAAAAAACATGACTCACAAAATGTATTTCCATGGTCTATTGTAGTCTGAACATGGTCTGCTCAGCTTTTGGACTGTAAAGAAGTGAAACCTGTTTAAGAAACACCAAGGGAGCTGAGCAACTTCTGGCCAAATGATTTGTGTTTCATCAGCTTCTATGCAGAGAAGTTTTCAGTACATTAGTGGAGAACAGAATGTAGCCTTTCCATTAGGGAGACACAAAAGATTTCAAGTATTTTTGGAAACTAACAGTAAATAAAGGTGACCCAGGCTTTAGCAGCTTAATTTCTGAAGTACTTCCAAGAAGCGCAACATATTAAGTTCTGCATATTGGAAAGCAAATACTTGGGATATCTGAAGTTGAATGCCCAAACTGGTTATGATCTTTAATCTAAATTAAAGATTAAATGTGAATGTGTTTGAGATATGGAGATGCTGAAGAGGGACTCACAAGCAGATCAATATTTATCAATATAGTTAGGTGGAGGAGAGAACATTATGTTGTCTCAGTTGATCAAGTGGTTGGTATTGAAGTTCATGTTAGGAGATTTTGAATTGGCACCGAATAAATGGAATACTTAAGGAGGTAATTAGGGTACCCTATGCTAGTTAATTTTAATTAGTCAAGAAGCATTTGGTAAACTTGTTGCCAGATTTGGTGAACTGTTGCTTAGTTCTTAGTGTCAAGTCTTACATTGCAATCTTCAGCAGTTGTATATTCATCTTGAATTTCAAATCGAGACAATATTGATTTTTGTGGTTTTACCTTCCATTCTTGTCAAGCCATAAACTCCTGCCAGTTCTAGAAGTTATGGAAGGTTTTGTTCTTACTGGAGACCATGAAGGTAGTAATTTGTGTATCAAACAACGGATAGCTTCAAATGATGGTGTCCCCATCAGTTTTCAGAATGTAGAGACATGCTCAAGAGTAGCTCAGGACAAGAAGCTTTTGCTCTTCTTGGATTTCTTTTTTTTCCTCTCTTTCCCTCTCTCTTTTAATGGTAGTAGAAAGAAGTATTTAGAGGCATAGTTTCTAATGTTTTAGTTAGCCTTTATTTTAGTATGATACCTTTGCACAATAAGTAAAATTAAACCTACAGCAGACAATATGACTCTGTCTTGAAATGAGAACATGTATTTGCTATTCTATTCTATGGTACCAACTCATTTAAGAGGCTGTTTTAGGATAGACTTTGGTTGAATACTGAAGGATGAGTGTATTTGAAAGAAAAGCTTGGGTAGTAAATTTCATAAATTAATATTGAAATACTAGAATTTAAAGTCACGGTAGAAGTGGGAGTCTTTGAGGCAACAGAAGAGAGGAACCAGCATAATTTTATCTGCAGGCACTTCAAGTACCAAATAAAAACTTGTGTGCTGGTTAGATAATTATTCAGAAAGAAATGCANTTTAGATTGGTTTTATTCTGATTCCTTTTAATTCATAAAATTATGGGACCATGGGGACGTGGGAAGGAGAGAAGCATTTGTTTTATTCAGTAGCATGGAGCTAA
>WEKX01029500.1:199036-248903 GCA_013390025.1 Pitta sordida
TTTTATTAAGGTTACAAAATCTGCATTTTGCCAAAGAAACATCAAAAAAATTTTTTTTGTAATGGAAGTTGATTTTTCTGTTCATGTGCTATGTGCTTGAGTCAACTAAGCAAACCTGCAGACAAAAAGAATAACTATTGCTGTATGTTTTATAGTTCTAGTACTTCACTCCAAATTGCTTGGTGGAGGATATTTCAAGACATGATACAAATAGTTGTTGGAGTGCTGTAGAATTAAGAGTTCTACAGCAGTTGGCAACTCTTTGCTGCCATCATTGCTCAGATGTTCTGTAGCCTTAATGCGCTGTATGCAGTGCTTTTCCTAACTTAAAAATGGCTTTCATTTGTGATTAATAATTTGAGGTTTATTTTCTCTAGCTTTTCAGGGGAATTAAAGTATGTCAGAGCACTTGTTAGGTAGATTGCTTAGGGAGGGTACAACCAGGGTAAAGATGCAAACAAAGTCAGGTCAAACTTTTTGAAATTTCAGTTTTCCTGTCTCTGTGTATGATTCATGCTGAGGTTCTGTTGTTTTTTACAGGTGTTGAATAATATATCTCCTATGCAAAGGGAAGGGCTGCACATAAAAATTTTATTTGAAAATAAACCCACATATTAAATTTTTGTTGTACTACTTTCCTGTTTTTTATTATTTTTCTTTAACTTTGCATTGCTAAGTCTTTTCAGACATGCTAATGGTGTAGCTTGTCCGTAACCTTGTCTCCTGTTGAGAATGGCAATAGTTGTATGCCCACTTACAGAAGACCAGTTTAACATACAGACATTAAGGACAGTAAGTTTGCACTGCCTTAAATTAGTTACCTGGTCTCCCTAAACTCCTTACATGACTAATATAATGCTAGTGAACAGTCAGTCCTATTTCTCGTGTTAGGTATGTGTGACGTCTTGTACTGTGTCTGTGTAGATCTGCAAACTGTGACAGATGTGACTAAAACTCACATGTTGACTTTTCTTAGGCTCCTTGTCACACTCTGAATGTAGCAGTCCCAGTCTGATAACTCCTCCCCAGTCACCTCTTAACTTGGAAACATCTTCCTTCGCCAGCAGCCAGTCTCAGAACTCTCTTTCTACGTTACCTAGGATTTCCATTAGCCCAGTATCTATTGGAGAACGTAGAAAAGATAGGTAAGGTCCCCACAGTTTTTGTTTTTAATACAAATGTGTGAGGAAATGTTGTGTGTTTAATTATTGAGGGAATGTGAACATTTCATTTAAATGACAAATATGTAAGTGCAGAGGTACATCTTGGGTCCTGTTAGTCAATGTTTTCATTTTCTTTGCAAAGTATGTAAGAGATATTTTTGATGGATTTTAAGCAATTTCATAAAGGGTTTTTTTCCATGTCTAAATTGGAATACAGCCCTTCAGCTGAACTACCTCAGATGTTTGTTTATGATAGCCTTGTTCCGTACTCTGAAAATCTAAATAAAATTAAGACCTGGTAATACAGCTAAATATCAGGTGCCGTAGCATTACAGAATATGCGCTCTAACCACTGTGCCTCGACTCAGTATAGCCAGATAACTTGAAAAATTGAGAGCATAGCTGTGGAAGAGTGTATCCATCTGTATGGATGCAATTTTACTCCCTTGACTGATCCCTTTGCTTGTACCTGGACCATTGCTAGTAATAGCATTAAGTAAATGTGAAGCTGCTTGCAGAATTTGAATCTGACACAATAGCTTTCTTAAAAACTGTTCTGTGTTTTAATGACTTCCTATATCTCGTGTTGAATATTTTCAAGATACGTTGTTTATGGTATCAGTCGACATCTGTCTTCATTTTATCATGATCTGGCTAAACTGAGTATGTGAAAAAGTTTGCACGATTTCAAAGCATTGAACAGTAAGATGCAAATTTGGTCAGACTTTTATTTACGATATGCCACCTGAAAGACTCCCCAGCAGTGTAAAGGAGCTATGATGTGTTGGAATAGCTAGCATTTATGTGGACTTGAAGGCCCTATTGTGTACTTAATTTATGTAAAAGCACTGTCCATAAAAAATGTGAATGAGCAAGTAATAAGAATATTCTGTGTTCTAACTTTTCTGGTAATAATAAAAAGTCATCCATAAAATCTTACATGAAACTTTTTTCTTGTTTAAAGAATTTATGTTAAGTCATTGTAGTAATTTTAGAATATCTTGTGTCCAAAGGACAGGGTTGCTTTGAAAGGGCATGTAAACAGATTTTGGTGAATTTTCCTTCTTTCTTATTCCAGTGTGACTTTTACTACATGTACTCAATGTGTGTTCTTGTATAAATGTTCCTTCAATTGTCATTTGCAAATTCAAAGTCAGAATGTCTTTTTTCTTTCATGTGATTAATGATTCGTGTTTAGCTGAACAAGCTGGGGTTTTGACACCATCATAGCTTTGTGTCTTTGAACACAAGATGAGTTTTTTGATCTCCGGGAAATAAGAATTTCTGTTAATGTTGATCAGATGACTGCAGTTCCATTGCTTTTGCCATCATCTGAATTGACTTTTTAGAAAGATTATAGTTCTAAGACATGTTTATCTATCTAAAACAAACAAACAAAAAAATCCCCAACTGAACAAAAAAACCCCTAACAAACAAACAGTTCTCAATTTACAAAAGTAGATACTTAAGTCTCTCCTAAGAAAATCTTTTGGGAATGCATAGATAGCATTTTAAATGGGTTTTTGTTTTACCATTTTTCTGTTCCCCACCAAATACAAATAACTCAATGTCGTGGTTTGACCCTGGTTGGATGCCAGAGACCCACCCCAACTCAGGGGTACCATGCCTCCACAAGACTTGTTTCACTGAGTGAGCAGAAAAAACCCCTAAACCATAACACTCACTTAGCCTTTCCCCAGATAAAACCCCCAAAAAACAATGTTTCTGTTTGTTCTGTTGATTGTAGTTTAAATGAAAATTAAAAAGTCTGATCAATTAAGACTTTTTCTCTAATCAGTGTTTAGTGGTTCTGGCAGGCAATCTGAATATTGTGGAAGAGTGTGTTTCACTTGATATTAATAACACTGCTTATCAATTAAGACACCTTTTTATGTTATCATTCTTTTTTACTTTANAATCTGTCTGAATATTGTGGAAGAGTTTCACTTGATATTAATAACACTGCTTATCAATTAAGACACCTTTTTATGTTATCATTCTTTTTTACTTTATTATTGATTCTCTACTATATGCATAATTATCTTTCATTTTGTACTTAGTAGAATTCTAAGATAGCATGCTGTGTAATTTGTGTAAGCTCCGTTCTTTCTTCTTCCAATCCAAAACAAAAAAAAAAAAGAAAATGGGTGTTGTAGGAGGAAAAGCAGGAAGGTACAATTAAAAATAAACTTAATCAAGATATCATTTTTGTTTTTAATGAGATAGTATGTCTTGATAAATTTTGTGATATTAAGAAACTTCATATGAAATGATGACTTACGTGCTCATAATGAGCATTCAAATGAATGCCTGTCAAATGCAGTATAGTGGTATTCAAATAAAAAATACCCCACACATAGTACCCAAGCTGTTCCATTAACAGTGAGCTCACCTGTTAACATCTGGTGATGCCTCTTCCTATGGAGACGTTATTACGTTTATAGTAGTATAAACCAGGCGTTTTTAGAAGTCTACTGTTTTTTTTATACACAGCAGGAATGGACCAGCCCTGTTTGTATAGATGAATAGGGGTGGGGGTGGAAAGGGGAATGTATCAGGTTTTCTTTTATATAAACCACTTTCTTACTAGTGTCTTATTACTGTTTGTCTTAAGTGTTCTTGTCTTCTCAAATCTTCTGCATCTTTCAGATATCTGTTCCGTAATAGGTCTTTTCTGAGAATCCCTGTGGCTCCTAGGCCTAGGTTCTCATCACTAAGGAGTTTGAGGTTGGCCTGATCTAAGGTTGTCCTTCTCAAGCAGTATTGCGCACTTTGTGCTTTTTTTACGTTTGGATAATTGCCCTGAGGAGAATTTGCATGGTAATTGTAATGCTACCATGCAAACTGCTGTCTTAATGGCTTGAGTTTGCAACTGCTTAATTTTCATTACTAATTTATGTTTCCCGGCATACAAATATGAAGTATTATATTTGTGCATTGTTGTCCTTTGGTTTACCACCTTATTATTCATTATGTTTATTTCCACTGGCAATGAAGACTCCCAGCATTTGTATTTGTAACATTCCTCTCTGGAATATGGTTTGTAAATGACATATTATATACAGTGGTTCAGTTACTTTCATATAATATGCATCTGGAAGCTTCTTTCCTAACAACTTTGTGACCATACTATTTGTAATTCATTTTTACCATAGTTTCTAGAGCAGTCATGTACCTAGTATACATTTACTTCAGCCACAGTTCATTGCATGGTGTTAAAGGAATGCATTTCAGACAGTTGACAGTTATGTTTTCTTCAAGTAATTGTTTACACCTATTTTATTGTTACAATTCAGACAGACATAAAGTATTGCATGTAGCTTTGACATTGTGATGGTTTGAGTGCGATTTTTTCCAAATCAGTTTCAACTGTCTCCTCTAAAAGGCCTTACATGGAAGAACCGCGTCATGTTAAAGTGCAGAAGGGTTCCGAGCCACTAGGGATTTCCATTGTGAGTGGAGAAAATGGTGGAATATTTGTCTCTAAAGTAACAGGTGGGAGCATTGCCCATCAAGCTGGCCTTGAATATGGGGACCAGTTACTAGAGGTAATTGTTTGCTTATTATTCCTATGGTTGAATGAATGAATTTGTATGACTGCATCAGGAACTGCCTCCCCCAAAACACTGTGTTATGAAAGCTTGTGTGCTGTAAGATGTAGAAAACAGTATTTGGTGTTGTAATATTCCATTATTGTTATTGGTGTGACTTTTTTCAGCCTTTATTGTAAAAATGTCTTTTAATGGTAGATCTACACTCCATCTTGTATAGATACAATTAAATTTTAAGCTACAGTTGTTCCTCTTGCACTTCATGCCCCCCATATTGCGGCTTCAGATCTTAGCGGCATGATTTTATAGCGACGAAGGAGGCCCCTTTTCGCAACTGCACGTGTGCGACCAGCCGCGGCAGTGGCAGGGCCGCTCCTCTGGAGCCGCCACCGTGCAGTGATGAAACTGTGTCCCTGGCTGAGCCGAAAAGGGGGTTTTCCCAGTGTGAGGTGGCTGCGGGCGCCGGGAAGGGCCAACACAAACACTGATACACAGCAACACAGTGCTGAAACAGCACTGGGGCCACGTGAAGGTGTGGGGGAAATTTGCATGTTAATGAGCTGCCATTGAATGCAGAAGTAGGGCTACGTGGAACCCGATTAAGACCACGGGTCCGCGATATAGGAGACCCGACTCTACCTGGTTTCAATACTTAAAGCGTTATAGTCCCAACATACTCTGCCTGGTAAGGTGAGTAAATATTCAAGCAGCTGGCTTTTACCAAGTTTCATGCTGCTGTTCCTCCATCATATCCTTAGCTGGTGAGAAAATTTCTCAGGTGGGCTCAGTCATGTTTTTGCTTACAATATTATGTATGCACATGGGGTAGCATTTTGTAAAGTGCAGAGCTGCTTTGTAAACATTACATCATGCATCTTCTGTTGCACAGTGTGTTTATGATATTAAAATAGATCTGAGTAGATTTGAATTTATCTTTACATTCCGAATTTACTCACAACTTGTATTTAATCAGTGATACCAAATCACAGCACAGCTCACAATACACGTGTCTTTTAACAGTGAAAAGGTTCTTAAACTCATGGTCAGATTACCAAACATTTTATTATGGTGGTTTCTTCTAAGGAGTAAATCTTAGGAATCATTGTATAGCAACATTTTCATTCTATTTATATTTACTCCACTGGAATTAACACATCATTTAGCCATTAAACGGATTAGGACACTGAAAGGATGGTTTTGCCAATTTCTGTTTGGAAACTTGACATCCTGGTTTGTACAATTTTTCTGTAGTTTAATGGAATAAATTTAAGAAACGCTACAGAGCAACAGGCCCGACTAATCATTGGACAGCAGTGTGATACCATCACTATTCTGGCTCAGTATAACCCACATATGTATCAGCTTGGCAATCATTCACGATCAAGGTAAGGCTGGCTAGACTTGGTAAAAAGCCATCTCTCCTGTCCCCACAATTATTTAGCTAGTAGCTAACTTCTACCCATGTAATATATTTGCAATCACGAGAACATTAGTGCTGGTAAGAAGTGTAATTGTTTAGAAAAGTAATGTGTGAATATGTGCTTCTCAAAAACAAAACAAAAATGCTTGATGCATCTATGTTTTCTGTTTTATTTGGTCATAATCCTTAAATGCACTCAACTAAAACCAAAGATGGCTTCTTCTTTGGATTATGAGATTGTAGTACTTCAAATATTTTTTATGGTTTTTTGGTAAAGCTGGTTTCTGACAGCCAATTAGAGAAGCCATGTGACCATGTGAAATTACCATTCCATTTTGATGCACAATCACACTTCAAAACAGAGCTTTATCTTTCTCTTAGACTTGCAGTAAATGCATTTTATTTGGTACCCTGGTTTAGTTTTTTTCCCCCTTACTTTAAAATTGATTTACAGCCAAATTAAGAAATTTGAGTGGAAAATACTGGACATTAACCCAGTCTTTTATTCTCTTTTTATTCCCCCTCATAGTTCTCGCTTAGAACCTGTGAGTAATCATTCCACCCCTCAAGGCAGTGGAGCTGCGACACCAGACAATCATTCCGTAATTGATACTGTGAGCGAACAGGATGAAGGAACAATGACACCACCATCCAAACAAACCACTCCAACTACAAGTCCCCGTAATTCCTTAAGGTAGAGAGTAAAATTTTCGTCTTAAAGGAAAATAAGGGTATGAAGGGCATTAAAACATAAAGTTTACTTCTGTGAATGCTGTCTCTAGTTAAAATAGGTCAGTGGACAAGTTAAGTGGACCCCAGGATAAAAGTACATGTTTTCAGACTTTCTGAAAGATAGGGTTTGCAAGGAGTGAAGAAAGTTTACTCCAAGATTGGCTTAATTGAAAAGGTGATGTTTGTCATATAAGACTGCGTCTTTTGGTGGCCTATTCTGAATAATACTTAGGTAACTGTATATTCTTCAGATGTCTAGTTGTGTATATGTAATGCAAGTTTTTAAATTCTAGTACACATGTTATTTCCTTCTGTCAAAAGGGGCCCTGTGGAGACAAGCAGAAGAACCCTTGAACCTAGAACTGTTGTTGTTAAAAAATCCCAAGTTGATCTTGGGATCCAGATATGTGGTGGAAACCTGTATGGAATATTTGTCTCAGATGTAGATGATGATAGCCCAGCAAAAGGACCTGATGGACTAGTCTTGGGTGACATGATACTTGAGGTAAGCTCTTAAGAAAAGTCTGCAGCAGACTGAAAAAGTGGCTGAGATGGTATAAAGAGGGAGGTAGTAAGTGGTGTGCTGTCCCACAGTGGGAAATGTTCTGTGAATCTTGAGATACTGCCACAAAACCTACAAACACCTGCTCCCTTCATCTAAATAGGAAACTTTGAAACCAATTCCTGTGNGGAAGGGCAGAGAGATGGTTCCTACCCTGGATCTGGTCAGAAATACCAACCTGCCTGGTTTACCCCTACCCTATGTTCCCCCTTTTTCTCCTGGTGGAAAAGGGAATATTACATCTATTGTAAGAGAAGGAGGGGTGGGGGGAGAAAGGTTGCCTTCTAAATGATGCTTCCCTTGCAGTTCTGAGCTTGTTAGTTAGAAAATAAACCCTTTATGTTCCTTATTTATAGTTTTGCCTTGCTTCTTTTGCCTGTGACCAGTTTTATTTTATTTTCCAGTTTTATTTTCCAGTTTGTTTTTTTTTTAGTTTTCTCCTTCAGGAGAAGTTGGGGTGGGTCTCTGGCATCCAGCCAGGGTCAAACCACGACAATAGGAAACTTTGAAACCAATTCCTGTGTACAGGGGAAAGATATTGCAAAGCAGAGAACAATGCTGATCTTATCTAATTATCTGATGAGAATTTTGGGAACACCATATAATGTGTCTTTGACTCATCTTCTATATCTGAAATGAGAATATTTATCTACTTGTCAGGACTGCTAAGGTGATAAACACAGACATGTTTATGAGCTTTTCAGATACAACTGAGACTGAGACTCTCTCATTGCACCTCTAGTATCTAGATGGAGATTTTTGCTTTGTAATCATGTTTATTGCTTCCTTCAGACTACTTACTTTCTCTAAAAATGTTATTTTCAGTGTGAGTTTTGTGATTCTCAGCTTACATTTGGCGAATTGTTTCAAGAAGTGCAGGCTCTCTCACTGTGTGTCTGCTGTGTGCACTTGAGTTTCTGCTTTGCAATGTAATGTCTCAGTCTTCTGCTGGACATCTTAAATTACAAACTGTAATGGTGTTAAGTGACAAGATTTACTTGTGCATAGAACCTGCCAGTGACAAACTACTTTTCATGTTTTTCAAGCTCACCTAGTTCTTGTTAAGATAAAATTTCATGCCTGAGGTTTTCTGTTTCATGTTTTGCAGTATGGGTCAATTGATATGCGAAATAAAACAGCTGAGGAGGCTTATCTTGAAATGTTGAAGCCTGGAGAAAACATCAAAATAAAGACTCAATACAGAATAGAAGAATTTAATAAAATAAAAGAGCTTCCTGGAGATGGATTCTATGTGAGGTATTTGAGCATGACTAGTAATGACAACATAAGGTTCTTAGGATAATATGGTGACCATCATGAGATGGATAGTAAATCAGTTTTGCCGCTTTTTTTAAATCTGAAGTTTCCTAATTTATCCTATCTAGTCTCTGACAGTGCATACACGATCTGTAGTATAGTCAGTCTGTGCGTTTCACTGTAAACTTGTGTGTTCTTGAAATGTAAAGTGTGCCACTACTGTGTCAACTTCTAAAAAAAGATGTTTGTGTTCTACCCTTGAGTTGATGGAAACCAGTTGCACAGCCTTTTTATGTCTTCCTTTCCAGAGCACTTTATGACCGTCTGGCAGAGGTGGAACAGGATTTAAGCTTTAAGAAGGATGACATTTTGTATGTGGATGACACTCTACCGCAGGGAAATTTTGGTTGCTGGATGGCTTGGCAGCTAGATGAGAATGCTCAGAAGCTGGAAAGAGGACAAATTCCCAGTAAATACATGTAAGTGACCTCGGTTACAGTATTTATCTTGGAAAGGTGTTTGTCTTTAAAAGTCTGACTAGTGAGATGTGATATATAATACTTGTTTGCATCCATTCTTTCTTGAAGACAGTAGTTCTTGGATATCTCATTTTAGAGATGGCGTATTTTAATAACATTGAATTAAATATATTGCTCTATTAAGTTGTTTTTAATGCTACTAAATTGTCAACTAGCAATGGCAATGTCCTGAGGTACATTAAGCACAGCATGGCCAGGCAGTCAAGGGAGGGGATAGTTCTGCTCTGCTCTGCACTTCTGCAGCCTCACCTTTGAATATTGTGACAGTTTGGGGCACCACAGTATAAAAAAGATACTAAGGTATTGGCTTTCAAAGAAGGGCTATGAAGATGGTGAAGAGCCTTGAGGAGAAGCCATATGAGAAGTGGCTGAGATGACTTAGTCTGTTCAGCCTGGAGAAGAGGAGACTGAGGGGAGACCTCATTGAAGTTGCAACTTCCTCATGAAGTGAAGAGGAGGGGCAGGCACTGATTTCTTCTCTGTGGTGACCAGTGACAGGACCTGAGGAAATGGCAGGAAACTGTCGAGAGGATTAGATTGGATATTAGAAAAAGCTTTCCTCACCCAGAGGCTGGCTGGGGTCTGGAACAGATGCCCCAGGGAAGGGTCACAGCACCAAGACTGGCAGAGTTCAAGAAGCATTTGGACAATGCTGTCAGGCGCATGATCTGACTCTTGGGGATAGTCCTGTGCAGGGCCAGGAGTTGGACTTGATGATCCTGATGGGTCCCTTCCAACTCAACTTGTTCTTGATACTATGATTCTATGGTTCAGTATTGTGATAGATAATTCCAGTAACAAAGGTGAAAGTAACCACAGCAAAAATATTGTTGAATCCAAGGTTATCACTGTCATTCTTGGGAAACAATGGTTTTAGTTATGTGTGGACAGCAAAGTTGTTCTAAGGCTGTGTATCCACTAAAAGCTCATAATGTTGGTGTAGCACCTAAGAGGAGGATGCAATAAGTAAAAATTTTACATTGTTGTCACCCAGTGATTAATTTTTTTTCCATTTTAAGAGTATTGGTTTTCTGGTTTCCTTTTCTTCTAACTCCATGTCATAATTCAAAATTCATCCTGACATGTCCCATACCTGGAATCAGTGATAGGCTGGTTCCTGGAAGATTGATTGTAAAACCAACAACACTATACATGTTTTGTGGCCAAAATATTTGTGATGATATACAATAAAGATGAAAATGTTATTTTAGATTGCTAATAAATTATGTGTAGGGATGAGGATAACATGCAGCTTCACAGAAAAAATGGGATCTTCACATAGGTGCAAGGCTACCTTTACTGGCAGCTAGGTGCATGCTGCCACTTCTGTCCTTGAGAATTTTGCCCTGTCTGTCAGGGTGGTAACCCTCAGTGCCATGCTGATATTTATATTACAAAAGTTCTGAGGAAGTGGTGGTAGTGTGAGGTTTTCACATGCTTATTGTTTGATTTATATAATAAATATTTGTTCTGCATCAACTTTCTGTGATGATACCCAGGCAAAGACTTGAGATGAGCATTTTAAGCATGAGCCAAAAGCATCAATGATACTGGAAAAAAAAAATTTAAAAGCTAAGTTTAAATACTAACCATTTGGTCTGTCCCATTATAGGATGGACCAGGAATTCTACAGGAGACACAGCGTGTCTGAGGCTAAAGATGAAAATAGTTCATCTAAGACATTGTCAGCAGCAGCACGGAGGTCATTCTTCAGAAGAAAGCATAAACACAAGCGAAGTGGTTCCAAAGATGGAAAAGATTTACTGGCTCTTGATACAATCAGTACAGACTCAATTCCTTTCTTGGATGGCAAGTATCTGTTTTATACTTGAGAAGGGCTTGTCTTTCCTTCTCTTTCATTTTTAATCAACTGCAGCACAACACAAAAAATAATGCTACTTTCTGATTACTCTGAATACAAATGGTGATCATTCCTTCTAATAATAATCTTTTATTTATTATTAAATTGGAAGGCAGAATATTTCAAATGAATTTTTTTATAATTTATTCCTAGACCTATTAGCATTACTATTTCATTTCGAGAGGGAGATTTTTTTTTTTTTGGTACATGGTTTTCATCTTCCTTTCAGCTATTTAGTTTCTGTCCAGGTTGGTTAGTCTAGACAGAGATCTTACACACCACTCAAATAATTTTCACTTGTATTCCTTTACTCCCTTACCAAAATCAGGTTGATTACAATGCTTACTTCCATGTAAGAGCTCAACAAATGAAGCCAGAGATACTAAATGTTGTGTATTGTTTACATTTTTCAGATGATTGGTTTTGAAGTCTATGTGAAGGTGGGGAGTTCAATTTTTCTAATTAAAAACCAGGTTCAATTAGAAAAATGTCTAGTTTAAGCTGTCAAGTGGAAAAATTGCAATAATAATTGAGCTTTTTTTTCCTCTTGTCAAGGCCCGTAGCAGTTGCAAGGGAGTTGTTCTCGTAATTACTGTTGGGGTGCTTTTGCTTATTTGAGGAATGCCAGGAAAATAGTTTCTACTTTTACATGTAAATCTCATCTGTGTATGTAGATTCTGCAAGCTTGGCATATCAGCGTGTCCAGAAAGTGGACTGTACCTCTCCTAGGCCTGTCCTTATTCTAGGACCTTTACTTGATGCTGTGAAAGACATGTTGGTTAAAGAATCCCCTGGAAAATTTTGCAGATGTCCTCTTGGTAAGTATGCAGATATAACCAATTTATTCATACTTAGAATATGTGCTAATAAGATCTATGTAAATGGACTACATGATAACACAAACATGGATAAAACCCCAAGAATCTGAATTTGCAGACATTTTTCTTAGCTTTATTCTGTGCCTAAGGAATAGTAATGAAAGTGGATCTCTTCTGGTTCTATAAAACAGAGGTTATGAAAGCTTCCCAGCAAGCCATTGAACGAGGTGTGAAGGATTGTCTGTTTATTGATTATAAACGGAGGAGTGGGCATTTTGATGTGACAACTGTAGCTTCAATAAAAGAGATAACAGAAAAGGTGAGTCAATTTTAAAGCTGTATTTCTTTGTACCATTTACAGTATAAAGTCATACTATGTTGGAGGGGCACGAAATGACATCCTTGTATACATTCAGAAAACTCTTCCCCAGACCACTGAACAAAATAAAACTCACTTTGGCATGTAACTGTTTAAAGATTATTTTATGCAAACTCACCTTTGTATTAACTAGAAATGTTCATACTCTTCTACATTATTATTAAATCAAGTTAGAAATCATCTTAAATTCCACCCTCTACCCTGCCCCAAAGATGGATTTAATTTTTTTAACTAGTCCATTTATGCAGTCATATGGAACATAAATACCATAATAATCCTGGAGACAGATTTTACTTAAAGTTTGCACATGACTTACAGTTTTCGGTCAAACCACATAGAAAGTCCTATTAACACTTGTGTTTGCTTATGACTTCTGAAAGAACAAATTAATAGAAATCCTTAACTTGACAAAATGTATATACTGTATTTCAATTTGAGTTTTCATTTCATGAGTTCAAGTACTTTTTTTTTCCTATCAATGAATGCTTTTGGTACTATGAATGGAATTTCTTGCAATTTTTCATCTGCTGTCTTCATACAAATCCTGTAGGTACAAATTGCTCAGTTGTGCCAAAATGCTTGAACATACAGCAAAATTCTGTTGGGTTGCTATGATTTAAATAGGGGAAGAAATGGGGGATTTGCATGTGTGCTTGTGCCCTTTAACTGAATGAGTGTTTTGCATTTACGTTTGATCTTAGGATTGTCATTGTCTGCTTGACATCGCTCCTCATGCCATCGAACGGCTCCACAGTGTTCATATCTACCCTATTGTAATTTTTATTCGCTACAAAAATGCTAAACAAATCAAGTAAGTCTGTGAGGGGTATAGTTCAGGGATGTTTATTCTAGCCTAAAATAAGCTTGGTTTACCTTTATTGTTTATTTCATCCTAGTCATTTTAAATCTCTTTAAAATGGGGAGATTAATCCTCTTAAAAACCACTGTGAGATATATGGTTTTAACTCCATTTGGGTTGCATGACAATTACATGAATCTTTCAAAGAAATCCATGTAGACTAACCTGAGTGTGCTCCAGTAGGCATTCAGATGTTTCCTGCTCACTTTGGTAGCAAACTGTAATGCAGATAAGGGTTAGATCCACTGAGAATTAAGTGGTGACCGTGTCAAAGAGCTGTTCTTGATCTTCTCAGTAGGGCCAGGGGTACGGACACCGTGATAACTGATTCATAACCTCAACTTTCCCACCTTCATTCTCCAGCGAGAAAAGCAAGGGAAGTTTCCTTTGCCACATAGTGTGTATACTGTGCTCTTCTCAGGCTGTGTTCTTTCAGTAATTGTGAAATTCCTGCTGGAATATAGCCAGAAACAGAACACAGGAGTTAGAAACCCCAGTCGTTCCCCTGATGTCTGAGTAAGCCTTCACATGTATTGATAGATTGATTTGGTGACATAATCTCCCAATGTGAATATTAAGAAACACTTTTGATAAGAGATCTTGTGCTATCTTAATGTTTAAAATTGAAGACTTCTCATATTCTGGATCTGTAGGTAAATTTGATTACTATCTATTTAATAAAGACTGTAAGTATCACAACTTTAAAGTAGAAGCAAGACAAAGAACAAAGAGATGTATTATTTTGAATGATAAATAGAACTGCCATGTCTAGACCCCCATTGGAGATGAAATGGTGACCATTACAGCTATTTCCCTTTTTTGGAAAATGACAGAGAGTGATCAGACTAGACAAGCAAGGAGTTCTAGCAGTCATCAATATAAGTAGCAATGGCACATTGTCTCTGCCAGTTGTGAGTACCAAAGTCTTTTCCCAACAGCCTTTTTCATATAGCACATGTTCTAGTTGCATTTTGTGAAAAGCTTCACAGCAATAATAGGTTAGTTAAGTAATTATTTTTAAATTGTTTATAGAATAAAATTGTGCTGACTTTCTCACTGCTATAAGAAACTATGTTTGTATTGTTTCAGTGTCTATCTGTATGACCTCAGTAGTTGAATGTAAATTCTGCTTTCTTTTAAACAGAATTCCCTGCTGGGTACCCCAAGTTAGATTTGGACGAGGGTGCTACAAATCTTGATCAGGATGAAAATAATTTTTTTACAATTTGTGAATTCTGTTTTTTTTTTTATTTCAAGAGCTTTTATAATAGAAAAAGAGGCATCTGAAAAATGTCGTATATATGATAACAGAAATACTCTGCTTGATGCTTGATGTTTCATAGGCCCTTAAGAGAGTGGTACTTTTGCCTGGCTTTGTGCAGGGAGCACATTCACGTGAACTAGAAAAAATTATATTCTTTATTCCTCAACCACCTCTCAGTTTCTGAAAATTTAAAAGAATACTGTCTTGGTTTGACAGCAAATAAATTTGTTAGCCCTGAAATGATTGTGATGACTCTGCTAGTACTGCTGAAACACAGTAGATGGCACTGTGGGCATAGGAGTCTGCTTGCACATGATTTGCGCTTTGTATTTACCCAACTGGAGGGAATCTTTTCAACTCCATTTTAAAAAATTACTCTTATACAAGGTGTTTCTTTTTTTTTCTCTTTTGTTTGGTTTTGTTTTGGTTTGGTTTGGTTTTTTTTCCAGAGAGTAAAAAGACCCAGTCTTCCTGAGGGACAAAGTTACACAAAAACATTCCAAAGAACAGTTTGAGACAGCTCAAAAAATAGAACAAGAATATAGCAAGTATTTTACAGGTTAGTATTTCATCAAACTCTCACTGGGAATTTGGTGGCCATTTTAACCCATTTACACTGTAATTCAAAAGGTCCTGCATTCCTTCAATGATGACTTTTTTTTTCATTCTGCCTTCCCTTTTGGAAGACTCATGTTCTGTTGTTCTGTTTTACTGGGAGATGAGATGTCAAGTTAGAAACATTTTCCTTGCTTCTGCATGTTTTAGTTTTGATGAGTTATGAATCTTATGACCTGAAGATATTCTGAAAATGTATTTCTATTAGCCAGTAGTATTGGAAGTATGGTTAAGCATATTTCACACAGTGTTGCCAGTATACCATGTAAGGAATAAAAGAGGTTTTTTGTGATTGTAAAAAGCAAACAACAAGAGAAAAACCTTGTACTTTAAATTAACAAATGATGATTTCCAATGGTCCCTTCCAGCCCCAACCATTCTGTGATTCTGTGTAATTTTGTGATTTGAGACATACTTAAAAAGTTTAAAAAAAATTATTCAAGGTTTCTTGAGCATGCATTGTAATCTGGAGTAATTAATTCAAACTTAGAAGTCTTTTTGCCTTCATAATATATATGAAATCAGTAGAGGTTTGAAGTTAATACTGTGTTTTTACCAGAAAAAGGAAATAGTGTTTGAAGACTGTCTCTGCTCAAATCAGAGTAAATTTTCATTTAGTTCCACGTTCTTTCAAAAGAGTGGGGATAAAATTCCAGGCATCTTGATGTGTATGGCAACACAATTCTAAAAGAAAAATACACTAAACCAGATAAACCCCAACTTTTCATCTCTTGAACAGTGAGTTTCTTACAGAAATATTTTGAGGTGTAACTGCTAAGTGCAGGAGAGGGAAAGGGTATTTTTTGAGTGCCTCCTGTGTGCATTCTCAACAAAATCAATTACTTGTTCTGTAGTAGTCATAGAAATTGTTTTTGCATGGTACATACTAAACCTTCAAAGAATTTGACATGTACATGGCCAGATTGCATTGCCACATGTTATCTTCTTCTTGTTTAGTCATTTGTGGCATTTTAATTTCACCCTGATAGTGGAACTGGCACTCTGTCCAAGAGAGTCTTACGTCTATCTTCTCATATGCCCTGTGGGAAGAGTCTCCTTCTGTTAGGCCCAAGTACGGTGGAGTCGAGCTGTCATCCACATTTCCAGATGCTGGTAGTCAGAGAGGATTGGTGTTTAAACGGCATTGACATTTAAGCTTGTTGAAGTTGTACTGTTGTGCATTAAGTAAGCCTGTAGATAGGTGTGTGCACATAGTATATGCTGCGGAATAAAATATTAGTTTATGTGACATCAAATTCTCTCTTTGGAAAAAGGAAAATTATTCCTTAGGCTGTGAAAAACTTCCATATTTTTTTACCATTAGTGGTAGCTGTGGCCAGAGGCTTTGCTGACATACATTTCAAGTCGTGAATTTCCTCACTTTTTAACTGTTAAAGCCAGTATATTCTCCTTTCCTGTGTCAATGTTAACATTTTACTTTTTATGAATGTTATATGTAGCAAAGGTAATATAAAATGTATTAATTTATCTTCTTAATTGATTTCGGGGAGTTGTTTGCTGTTGTCCTTTTCTTCCTTGAATGTAGTTGACAATAAGAATTGGAGCAGCAACCGCTGCAGTTTTATTTAGTTCAATCATCTGTGAGCTGCCTCATAATTTACTTCTAATATTTGTAAATAGTGTCTAGTTGCTACAGCTATAGTCTCTATGTATATTACCCCGTAAATATAAAACTGTTAACACCACATGTTGAACAGAGAAAGTTTATTATAGCAGGTTCTGACCATCTTTAGATTTAAACTTTGCCACCTGATGCCTCTGAAAATAGTACATGGAGGCCTCTTACAAAACAGTTGTCTTAGTTGATTACAGGCGTTAGTTCTGTGACTTCCCTGTACTGTTTTAAGAGCTAGCAGGAAAAAATGTGTATTAAATGCTTGGCCTCTTTGCTTTTTTTTTTTTTTGCTTTTTTTGGTTTTTTTGTTGGTAATCATGCATCTGTCAAATCCTGAGCTGTTTAATTCTGATCTGTTGATCAACACTTTGCAGATAAATGCAGAAGACTTTTCCTTGTAATTAATCATAACTGTTTGTTCCAATCTCATTTGTGTGTGGTGTTTCTTCTCTAGGCATTGTCCAGGGAGGAGCCCTTTCAAGCATTTGCACTCAGATTATGACAACTGTTGACCAAGAACAAAACAAAGTCCTGTGGATCCCAGCTGGCCCACTGTAGATTATTGCTCCGAGAAACTACTTTGCAGATGTAAATAACAAACTAACTTTCTATCCAACGGACTCTGTTAATTTCTATCTTTATAAAGATATCTGTAAGTGATTCATGAAGGGGAATGATAACACTGAACACACAAGGACCTGACGAGGCATGCGGGAGAGGGATAGATCACTTCACCGAGCTTGTCTCTTACACCGTATGTGTACACGACACATTGTCGCAAGGGGTTGTGACCTGTGTGTACCTGTCCATGAGAAATGAATTTAACAATGCTGCAAAACCCTGTAGAATGACACGTTTACAAAAACCTTTTCAAAATATTTGGTTCTTGCTGTTTACTTGAATGTCTTTTTGTTTGGTTTGTTTTGTTTTTTTTCAGTCTGTGTCCTTTCTCTTAATGAGGTAGCTCTCCAAAGTGGAGTGAAATTTCTGAGAATGAGCAGATAGTTTACGTGCAGTGTGATTTTTAGTTACAATTTTGACCATTTCTAAGCACATTGTTGACTTGACAACGAGGTGATAAGGTGGGATTGAATCGGTACGTCTTGGGAGTAAGCTCAAAAAGAAGTACACTCCTACACAGGGCAGACCACTGCTTGTATCCTGTCAATGCTTGTCTGTCAAAGATACTGTTTCTTGTTTTATGCATGAATCTAATATTTAAATGTCATAATGTATCTGAGCAATCCAAGCTTAATGTGTTGAGAAATAATAATTTTTGGTTGTTGGGCCTGGATTAAATACTGGCGGGGAAGAGTCATAAACTAGGCCTAGCATGCTGTGTTCTGTCACTTTTAGATACTGTAAATATGGAAAGCTTATGTCAGTGCAATTTTGCAGGGTAATTCTTAAGCTTCCTACTTCAGTGTGTAGCATTCACATAGATTGTTTTTATTTAAAAGCAGACACAGTTTTAGGGCTTTGATTAAAAGCCTTTAGAAAGGTACTAAATTGTTAGTATTTTCACTGTCAAAAAACAAGTGATTGTTTAGTTTTGGTTGCAATACTTATTTACCTGTTGTACCAAACTCTATTATATTGGTTCCCTTTTCCGTTTTTTGCACTTCTGACTCTGTATTCCTAACACAGGTTTTGTACCTGTCTCTTCTGTCTCTTGTGCCATGTTTCCTGGGTACTGTATTTTAATTGTTTTTAAAATGTTATTTGAGTAGAACTGCTTCTTAGTCACTGTTTTTAATGTTTCATCATGTAGGGTTTCTAGTTTTACACTACAGGCTGTAATTTTGCTTCTGTTTGCAGCTTTTATAATTAAAAAAAGGGATTCTTCTTGCACAGTTCTTCAAAGAAAGATCTGGTCCTAAATTTAAATTCTGTTTTACAGTCGCTATTTTATAGTTCAAAATACTTTTTATAGTATTTGTATAGTTCTACACTATCCAGAGTATTCTGAACTATAAAAACATCTAGTAGATATATATAGTATTATACCATACTATTATAATACTGTATATATAAATGAATAAGTATGAAATGGTATGGATGAATTACTAGTCTAAGTGCTTCTCATGGTGAGGGACAGAAGTTGTTTTTTTGTTTATCTCAATTTTTTGGTTGTTTGTTTTTTAAAGTTTGCGATCAGAGTAGACTCCAGTGGTACAACTGAAACAGACAGGTACTGTTCTGACATGGATTTTTCTGTACTAAATAAAAATGTCACTTTGTATTAAAAAAAAAAGTTAAAGAAACTGATTACTAAATAAAGGTCAATTTCTATAACTTCACTTGTTTGTAATGGATGTATATAGCTCTTGCTCTTCTTGACTCTATTTAGTTGAGTCCTCATATAAGGGTTCAATTTCTGACTAAAATTGATGTGCACAGTATCAAGTATCCACCTTGAAAGGAATAAGTTTTGCTTTTGTATTTTTGCCCAGCCTTAACTAGATAAATACCAGAGACATTAAAAAACTGCAGGACACAAGACATTAAATGTTGGTTTATGTTAACATTTGTAACATTCTGGCCCATTGGCTTCAGTTGGAAATGCAGTTAATTGGATGGAGGCTTTATCTGAAGAATGAGTTTATTAGTGTTGTTTTCAAGAGAATGTCACTGGAAACTGGGGAAAACATAGGCAAAAATGTGAATACTAGCTTGAAGTCACTTTGCAGAGTGCTCTGACTTAGCTTTTATACTTTAGACCAACCTGCCTCTCCTGTTCATTGAGTTATCTGAAAGATTAGGGGGAAGGTAATTATTGTCTATTTTCTGCTTCATCAGTTGCTTTATTCTCAAATGCCAAATATGGTCAGCTTCAGCATAAACCTAATTGGTGGACTGTCAGTCTGCTTATAATGTACATACCTAGGAATAATATTAAGGTCAAAAGACAAGACTTGCACTTTATCTGGTTTTCTCGAACAAAACATGCCATGGTAACATCTTCTAAGAGAGGGTGAAGAAAGTTAGAATAGACAGGTCCTGACAGGTCAGTAACAGCCATACATTGCATATCTTCTAATCACAGTGAAGTAGAACTGAAGTCATGATTGAACACAGCAAAGATTCCTTTAGCTCAGATCCAGAGTTTGCTTATATACCATTTTCTTTTGAAATACTACATGCTGGAGCTAGATTTGGGCCTTATTCTGGGATGAGTAATTTTGTCCAGGCGTTTTAAGTAACTAATATAGTTCGCAGGTTCACAGGTTATTCCGACTTGGAAGGGACCCACAAGAATCATCTAGTCCAACTCCCAAGTGAACGCCCACCCAGGGATCGAACCCACAGCCATGGAACCGTGGACACCACGCTCCACCCATCCAAGCCTCCCATCATCTAGACCATGTTGCTGAGCTCCTTATCCAATCTTTTCTTAAACACTCCAGGGATGGTGACTCCACCACCTCCCTGGGCAGACCATTCCAATGAGAGATCACTTTCTGTGAAAAAGGTCTTCCTATAGCCGATAGCAATGCATGGGGTTGTTATGTCCAAAGTGAAGAATCCGGCACTTAGACTTGTTAAATCTCTTATTATTGGAGTCTGCCCATTTCTCTAGCCTGTCAAGGTCCCTCTGAAGGGTCCTCCTACCCTCTGGCAGTTCAACATTTGCCCCAGCTTGGTATCGTCCGCAAACTTACTGATGATGGACTCAATTCCCTCTTCCATGTCATCAATAAAGATGTTGAACAGTGCCGGGCCTAACACTGATCCCTGTGGGACTTCACTAGTGACTGGCTGCCAGCTGGATGTGGCACTATTCACCAACACTCTCTGAGCTCATCCATCCAACCAGTTCCTAACCCAGCATAAAATGCTTCTATCCAGTCCACGCTTCCAGGAGTTTCTCCTGAAGCTTACCATGGGACACCATGTCAGAGGCTTTGCTAAGATCCAAGTACACAACATCCATGGCCTTTATTTCGTCAACCAGGCGAGTTACGGATGGATCCCATCTGGCCCCATGGACTTTTGAGGATCCAAGCTGCTCAGCAAGTCTCTAACTAACTCCTCCTGGATTACAGGGGGGTAATACTGCACCCCTACCCCTTCCTCCAGTTCAGAAGTCCAGTTGTCCTGTAGGCAATCTGTCTTACTGTTAAAGACAGAGGCAAAGAAGGCGTTAAGTTCCAGCCTCTTTTTTTGCTCTTGATGTATTTATAAAAACATTTCTTATTGTCCTTTACAGAAACAGCTGGTTTGAGTTCCATCTGGGCTTTTGACTCTAATTTTTCTCCTACATGACTTGAAAACTTCCTTAAACACACCCTGACTTACCTCCCTTTTTTTCCGTACACCCTCTTTTTTCCCCCCTTAGTTCTTTCAGGAGCTGTTTGCTCATCCAGGCTGGCCTTCTACCCCTCTGACTCGTCTTTTGGCACATTGGGACCACCTGCCCCTGTGCCTTCATGAGCTCATTCTTAAAGTATGTCTAGCCTTCCTGGACCCCCTTGTCACTAAGGGCTGTTTCCCATGGTACCCTCTTAATGAGGTTTGGTTCATGCTCTCATCACACTGTCAGTTGAAAACTCTGTTATCTCATGGTCGCTACAACCTGGATTTCCTTCAACCTCAACATTGCAAACCAACCCTTCCCTATTTGTAATGTGGGTATTTTTAAAATAGTTTCAAAATAGTAAAGCTAGGAACAAAAAGTCTCCAAGTTTCACCCGTGTACTTATAAACCACCATTTAGCACATATGGCTGCAGGTAAAGAGTTAACTAGAAATCAGCATATTTTGATTTCTCCATAACTAAACTGACATAAAATGGCTGAAGATGCTGTAGCTGGTATAAGTTATCTGTTGTTAATATGTTGACAAACATCTACTTGCTTCCAAATCTTTGCATTCTGTTCACATTGACCTGAATTGCAGGGCAAGCATTTGCCAGATCCAGAATTACACTCTGACAGCTGCCAACCTCTCCACCTCAGACAAGAGTTCTTTTTCAGTGCCTGATAAATTTGGAGGCCATATCATAATCCTTTTTAATGAATCCAAACATTGCCTTAAGCAGTCTTGAACAGCTTGCCCAGGTCTATCTCAGATGGATGTGCTCATGTTTGAAGTACATACAATCTTGTAATCTTTTCTAGTCAAGGCTCCATGTAATTTCTGCCGTTCGTTGCCTCCATTTCACAACAGACAGTTTCTACTAAAATAGACTGACATTGGAAAGATGTGCACTGGCTTGGAAAGTCAAGACTACTGTGAAAAATACAGCTACCCTGGAAAGCAGACTTTGGTATTGTGCAACAACTGGTAAAGGTTCCAGAACTGCAGTAGAAACTGAACAGCATTAAAAAGGTGCTTGGCTTCCCATAAATTTTCTTAGGCTGCTTTGTCCTTCAGTGTGAGTGTTTTTTATTCATTTAGTTGTTTTAAAAGACATTTTTTTTCAACATGACCTCTATGTCATTTTATTTAGAAAATGTCTGGATGTCCTTCACTGAAAAAGTAACATTTTGATAACATTTAATAGCAAACTTTTTAACTATTCAATTTGCCTTCTTTCTCTCTTTGAATACTGAGATATTTTTGCTAGCCCGACACAAATGATACGAACATCAATCCAAAACCCAGTGTGAACATACTAGCTTCACTTGGAATTGTTCAACTCAGTTTTAACAAAAAATTAATTACCAGCTTTCATAAGAATAGTTGTTTTTTACATTATTTATAGTGATTTTAGATGCATGCAATAACTTTAAAAGTTGTCTACATGAGTCCTTTTCTTGAAGCAAGCTGTGCATAGGCAGCATACTATAATTAAAAATATTTAAAACATTTTCAGTTCTGGAAGTTACTTTGTAGACCTTCAGTATGGAAAATGTTTTGTGTTTGTTTTTTTAATTTATTTCATCTTATTATTCAATTGAAAAATAGTGAGAACAGGTGTATTAAAGATTTTCTATATTCATTCGTTCTCATTCAGTTAAGCATTTTTAATCTTCCTCTACAAAATGCACCTGTTAAAGGGAAAATGGTAGAGATCTAATTACTGGTTTAAGAAGCAAATGACAAAAATCTTTTTACTGTATAACCTAGTCGCTTAATTTTGAGGTGAATTGCCTGTCACTGCTGTGTTTTATTAACACTACATAATATGCTGAATGTATGTGTTCACACGCATATTCTCTGTGAGATTTTTATGATATTTGCCATATCTGTCATATTGAAGAAAATAACACCAAAGGCTGAGGAAGCTGTCAAAGATGTGGTATCTTGATTTTTGACCCTTTCCTTGGCAGATTCACACCATAGTGTCCAAGAGCTGGAATACTTCTACAGTTTGTTAAGAAAAACAAACAACCCAAACCAGAAACAACACCCCCCACTCCAAACCCAACACACAAAACACTCCTCTTCCCACCAAACCACAGTTCCAAAGTGGTCAATTTGGCTTTCTTATGATTTCATGTTCTTCCTGTCTTCCTGAAGATACACTGAAATTTCATAAAACAAAGACAGCAGTTTACTCTTAATTCACAGA
Source organism: Pitta sordida (assembly GCA_013390025.1). Taxonomy (NCBI): domain Eukaryota; kingdom Metazoa; phylum Chordata; class Aves; order Passeriformes; family Pittidae; genus Pitta; species Pitta sordida. Next base: position 222,210 of record WEKX01029500.1, read on the forward strand.
CATACTGCACTTTCTCCAAAATTAGAAACAAGTCTGTCAAAACGTTAAGTTCTTTCAACAGCCTGAAAAACAAGTAGTCTATTTCTTCATAAAATCACACTTAAATTTGCAATGGTGGTTTTTTTCTTTTCAAGTTTTTTTCAGTGCAAATGTGAATGACAGTCTTTATATAACGTTCCCTATGCCCTTCATACAAAGGCAGCCTTCTGAAGATGATGGTTTTGATCTTCAGAGTAAGTGCCCCTTTCTCTGAAACTTTTTTATCTCATTAGCAATAACACAAATCAATTAAAATTATCTTAATTCCTTCACTTGCCAAGTCTACTTCATCCACAAATGCTTAGCACTTGAGTTTAGCATTTATATGCTTGAATTAGGGGGTTGTTTCAGCAAATTAAGATGATATTTATGGCCCACTTGGGATAAACTTAAGGTATTAGGTTTCAAGCTTGTCTGTTTGGCTAGTGTAAGTAATAAAAGGCTGAAAATACATTTTTTCATCTACATATGTGCAAGGAGTCTAAATGGGATTGTAAGCCTTAAGAGTTCTGTGGTAAAAATAGCTTTTAGTTATACCATTTTGAGAGGATAATTCCAGTGAAGTCAGTCAAAAGATCCTAAAGTACAAGGTAGAAAATTGTTCTGTGCTGTGAAGATACAATTTCAGAGTGCCAGCAATTGCTCGCATCATTATAGTAACAAGTAGGTTTGTGATGCAAAGATGAGTAAGTGCAATTACTGAAGAAACCAAACACGTGGAGCTGAATTCCAGGAAGGTGCCTGTCCTCAGCCACCAGTAAGGTTGATCCCATGGTGTCAAATGTGTTTTGCGTCTGGGGTTGGATGAACCATGTGGCCTTGCAGGGCTTCTGGCTGCAGACGTGTTTCTACCATTCAGATGAATTCTCATACTTTTATACCCTGTGTTATGCTGTAGTAAAAAATGTGTGCTTAATAGCTGCAATTATAGTGTGATCTGTTGAGACCTGCTCTGGCTGATTTTTGGTTCAATTATTTAGAGCTCATTTGTCAGGGTGGTACCACATATTTTGTGCCAGAGTGACCATTTTACAGCTGCAAAATCATTCAAGTGAAGTTGTAAAAATCAACCTGATATCCTCCTCCTGGCCCTACATGGGAGAGTTTCTTTCAGAGCTGCAAGATTTGAGCTCCCAGATGCTTAAATTCTCTAAGTGATGCTGACACTGCTCTGTTGTCCTGCACAGGATGTTATCAGAGCTGTCTCCTGACAGCATGGAGTAAGGAAGTGGTTGGTCTGCCCTGGCCTCAGGCCATAGTTTGTGTGAGTTAACCCTAATTAGATGCCTACAGGGCACCTCTGTGCCTTCCAGAGCTGAAATGGGATTTCTGATCAGCACTTGTTGCTGTGTTTTTCCTTTCAGTTGTCCCTTTTCTGCTATGTAACTATACACAGACATAGAATTTTGGCAAGTGCTCCATGAAATTTTTCTCAGAATACTAGTGAGGTTCTAGTTTATGTGGGAAGTATATTATGAATACATCACAAATTTTCCCTTTCTTTTACTGTTAGATTTAGCTTTACTTTCCCTTTGCTTTATAGTCTCGCTATCATTAGTAGACAAATCTTCTTTCACGGTGTGTCTCCCATCCAGTGCAACCTTCCTGTTTGCCTCATTCCCTTGATTCATGCTTCACGTGCACATCTAAACTCTCAAAAATATTTTTTCCATTGCTGATGCAACCTAATCTCTCCCTTCCTCGCCCTGTTATCTAATGCTAATGTATTTTGGGACATTATGTAAAGTCTGTTTGTTTCATAAAACATACCATGCAGTTATGTCTTAATTACTGATTTGATTTTAGACACTGGTTATACTCATTGTTAATGATCTTGTGAACAGCAGTGGTTGCCCCACTCCAGTATTCAACAGCTTGCAATTGCAAATAGTGTTTTAGCAAGGTTTCCATGTCTGCAGTTTCTGAAAGTGATGCCTTGCTATGTTTCCAGCAGTGTCAGCAGTACATTTGTAAAAGAACCTACTCGGTAAGCAACAGAGGACAACTTGAGTAAGATTTTATGACCTCTGCTGGCATACAGAGGCTTCAGTCTTTGAATTAATTTCAATTTCCCTCTGCACTGTTCTGAATCTCTGACAATATAGCACTGATCAGGTGTGCAGAGGTATAGATGAACTGACTTGCTGCAGATTACTGAGATGCATGACTTTCACTAGAAATAACCTATCATTATTCTAATTTTACTGTTTTGCTATAATTGACAGAAAACTCAATACAAGCCAGCAATGTGCCCAGGTGGCTAAGAGGGCCAATGGTATCCTGGCCTGTATCAGGAACAGTGTGGTCAGTCGGACTAGGGAGGTTGTCCTTCCCCTGTACTCGGCGCTGGTCAGANGACATTACTGAAGTTACAAGAAGTCAGTTCATAAGGAGTTCTGAAACGCCGTAACTCACCAAAAGCAGCCATATTTCTCTTGGTTTCTTCCACCCGACTCTTGATCAAAGCCCAGTTTTTATTTAACACCCTCTGTACTGTCAGCCATTTGAAAATGTAGGCAGTCTGTAATACACAATATGATGAAAAGAACATGAACAGCAACAAAATACTGTTGCAACATTGCAAGTCATGGTTTCTTAAAATCCTTTTCAGTTCTTCTACTTGCAGCAGGAGCTACTCAGAAATCCTTTCTTGAAACAATTAAGACCAAGTTTGAAAGTAATTTGCTTTCTTGTTTTCAGTGCTCTCATAAGGAAACTTTCAATACCTAGCTCCCATGTTTTTAAAAATGTGTCCAGACCAAAAGCATTTGTGGCACCTTAGTACTTGTTCCCATTCTCTCCTGCAGTGTACTTCCTAATACAGAATACTTTCAGCTTTTGTTTTATTAAGTGTAATACTCATCTATTTCAATGATTTGGGGGTTATGACTTTTTGTTACCCCCTGGGATCTATGGGATGTGTTTTTTTGTTTAAATAAATGTTTGCTCCTCACAATCCATTGAGTTGTCTGTGTGGATTTGTGGTTCCATAGTCACTCCAAAATGAAGTGTCCTGTTCCTTAATGGAGAAAAAAACAAGTTAGGTCAGCTAACCCATCCCATGTAGATTTCCCCTTTCAGTGTATATATATTCCTGTGCTTTATGACTGTGGTGTTTTATTCTTTTGTTTTGTTTCATATTTTTTAGAAATCCGGTTCTGCAGGTACTTCACACACAAGAACATCTCCTGAAAAGCAGTGGTACTAAGAAGAGTAAATGGCCAATGTATATGGACTTTTAGGCAATGTGAACTAGAATAAAGGCCAAATTGTTTAGAATGAAGCTGCTGGGTTTTTTTATAAAACCCCAAAACCTTGATGCTCTGTTTTTCACTTATTTAGCCTTGTGTTTCATTTTAAGCATACCTGCCTTAAAAAGGTGTCATTAGCCTAAAAGTTATATTTGGAAAATGTAAAAGCATTGGAATGGGATACTTTGTTTATTAAACATTGAAATGAAGTATGACATTTCATCAAACTGAAAGCTGTTGTTCTATTTCATCTTGATAGTCACTTTTTTCACTTTAATTTTCATGAAAATATTGAGTAATTTCTGAAAAAGGAAGGACCCTTTGAAAGGTATGTTCTAATTGCTCATCATTGAAAGTTTTGCTTCTGGATTTTTACTCTGTGTAGTTCAGAATGTAATACTAATTAGAGAAAAAAATTCTGGTATGTGAGGGAGAATAAAGCTTTCTTTTCCCAGTATGCTAATACAGCCAGCACAAAAGCTACCACAAATGAAAAGCCCCACTAATATTTTTTAAGTAATACACAGAAGATAGCTTGCATTTATCAAATTTTTCTTTTAAAATGTGAGAAATTCTCCCTTGATGCAAACACACACATCAAACTTCTTTGTTGACCTCTTTATTTTTCTAGTTACAACATCTCATTTGCAGTCATTTTATGCTGTATATAGCACTGATTGTTTTTCTTTCAGGATTAAGAGCAGAGTTTCAGATTGTCCTCCCCAAGGTCATATGCCTGCCAGAAAATTTTTCTGGGTTGTATTTTTTTTTTTTTTTTTAAACCATAAAGTACTTCAATAACCAAAAAAGAAAAAAAAACACTAAACAGTAATGCTTAGACTTATGAAAATCAAATAATATGTATTCTATGATAATTTCTTCTGTAACACAGAAAGTGTCAGCAGAATCAATGAGAACTTGCAGCCCTAGACTGTAAATCAAGGGCTTCCATGCATGGCATGAATCACAGAATCACAGAAAATTATGAGTTGGAAGGGACCCACAAGGATCATCTAGTCCAACTCACCATCTAATACCCGTACAGCGACCAAGAGCACATCCCAGAGTATAATAACAACCTAGATGCCTCACAGTCTAGCAGGCCACTCTGAGCCGGAGGGGGCCCAGGGGAAAAAACAAAGTAAGTGGATCTTAAAATAATGTGTGCTGCAGTCCATAATGCACAATCAGAGGGACTCCAAATAATGGTGATTCTTAAGGGATTGAAAAGGATGAGGTATTTCTTATCTGTAATTCCAGCATTTCTAGTGCCTTAAAGTCAGACACCTATTACGGGTTATTTTGTAACCATCACTCTAAATTGATGAGGGCACACTAAGCCTTGTATGGCCACAGACCTTTGGTTGAGACCAGACAATAATAATCTAGTCTCTAAAGTATGCAAAAACCATGAGAGAGCATCAGGCTGACTGGCTTAGTGTCAAGTTCTACTTATAAAAGGTATGACTTAAAATGGAAAGCCTTTGTGACAGTTTACGCTGACTAACTTAATGTGTATAGCCTGTGCAGAGAGCTATTTTCCACCTATTCATGAATACACAAGCAAAGAAATTGGCTTTAACCATAGAGTGGTGCAGAGAGTTATTTTGTTTAGTCAGATATTCTCCAATGAACATTTAACCAGTTCTAATTTATGGGGAACAGATGGTTTTTCTTCATTAGTAATTGTTTTTCCAGAAGATAACCCTGATTTAAAATTTGTGAGGATTCATGGGCTCTTTCATTGTAAGTCAAGCACTTTGTTGAAACCACCCAGTTTTCAAAAAAAAAAACCAAAAAAACAAAGTTACTTTCTAATTTTTCCAGAGTCTCTAACTTTATTGTATTCTGTTTTTTTCTTAGAGGTAAAGGTTGTCAAACATGTTATTGCACTGTTCCTTGGAAGGAAAGTCTTTAAGTGTTCCTTGGATGCAGGCATAACAGAATTTCACTAAAAGTGCCTCTTGCTTTTAACTCAGATTAGATGGAAGGGCATCAGATCAAGATGTCATATACAAGTCCTAAAACTGTTTGAACCTGTGTTCAAAATTGTGTTAAAAATTCCATGTTAATGAGAAAGTTTGGGTTTTCTTTTGGGACTAGTGAACTGTTTGTTTTTATGACTCTATCCATGTTCTACTAAAATAGATGCCTTACCCCTTGCTAGAGGAGTAAGAGCAGGAACTGAGGCCTCTCACATTTCAAGTACTCCTGTCAAAAGCATATTGTTAAGTTCTGTTTGCAGTGTATTCAGTATTCTGAGTAATCGTGGTAATGCCCAGAAATTTTAACCTTAATAACTGATGTGCTGGTTTGACAAGGTTTTCACAGCAGAAGTCACTGTTGTATAAGCCTTCACAGACACAGCGCTTTTCTCATTATGGAAACATATTTACAGCTTGAGTAGCATTTTCCTTTTATGACATATTCAGAGCTCTCTACAATCCTTTAATGCATATTCATACAAATTTCTGGAGGAAGCTCTCTAAGACACAAGTGTATGAAGTACCAGTGTCTAGTTATGTTGACTTCAAGCTTTAAATTTTAAAAGTCCAGAATTCAGTGATGTAATAGCGTATTTCCCACTGACAGGATACACGTTTTTAGGTACCAGCTTCTGAAGTTAGACTTACGGAACATCCTCTTACTTGACCAAACTACAGACTTGCATCTTTTTTTTGTTAGACACCAAAGTAATACAGTCATTAGGCTGTCAACAAGTTCCTCTGCCATGTGTTGCTGTCTTGTACACAGCATATGCAAATTGTCCCAGTGCCTCACTAGAAGTTGCTACATGTCTTTCCTTTTGCGATCCACGCGTTGGGCCATGACCTTTCTCTTCTAGATTTCTTTATTCAAGTTACAGACACTTCTGTGTACAGGTTTTGAAGCGATCTTTGCCGTGTTGCCAGTGCTAACCTCTGCCATCAAAGGGCACGAGAAACAGTCTCACTCTGGCTCAAGTAGGAGGGTGGCTGTGCTCCAGCTTTGCCTGCTGTGTGCTTGCTCGGTACATTTGGGGTTGCTGTTTTGGAAGGGACTGACACTGGCTGTATTTCTTGCTCTTCACTCTGCTAGAGGCCCCAGAGCCCCTGTTTGCCTCACTTTATTTTTGTATTTGCTTTAATACCATGGATGTGCTCTAATACTGTCTTATAATTACCTGGATTTTACAGGTGGCTTACCTGTTTGTACAACATCTCGTGTTACAGAGAGGAAATGGGGCAGGGAGCTGGTACTTCAAACAGGAAAATAATTTTAAAAAGCTCTGAAGTGATCTGTGAGAAGCAGAGCACCTGATGTTATTGCAGGGGCGGGTGGTTGATGTGGGGTTTTAGTGCATTTGCTTCTTGAAAGGGCCTGTGTTTTATCCCAGAACGTTATAGACTCCTTTTTATGCAACTTAACGTTTTTTTACAGATGTTTTATAGATAGGAAGTTCTATTGTGTTTTACAGGTAGAAAGCTGAGAGGCAAATAGAGACCAATTTTTGAGACTTCATGAGGGATTTTTAAAATACGGCTAATAAAATACTCTAAATGATGACATAAAGAGGAGAGGCATACGTATTACTCTTAAGTATGTATCTTAACTGGAGAACTTAGCTACACAATGCTGTGTAAAGTGTCAAGCTGGCTTAAGTGTGGCTGATTTCTGTGCACTCACTGGGGCAAATAATTACTCCAGGAAATAACATTTCAGTATCTCACAGTCAGCATTTCTTTGAGTTTACGCCTCACATAATTCTGTTCTTTTTTCTTCTGGTCTTTCAGAACAGACTTTGAGCTCATGCCCTAATGCCACTGAAGGCAATAGAGTTTGTTCTGCAGCTTGAAGGCAAAACTTTCTGCCTTTAGTTGTTCAGAAGCCCAAAAATTCTCACCTGTGCGGGATGGGGGACTTGGAGTACAAACATGATTTTTAATTTTTTTTTTAAAGTACAGAGAGACGGATGAAAGATACATTTGATTCTCTTCGGTTTGTGAGATTTTTTTGGTGGGGTTTTTTTTGTTTGTTTGCTGTGGGGTTTTTTTCTGGTTTTGGTGTTGAGTTTTCTTTCGTTCTGAGTTTGTAGGGTTTTTTTGAGGTAAAGCTGAGTTTCTTCAAGTATAAATCTGAGCAGTCCCACATAATTTATCTTGCCATGGCCTGCAGCTGAAGTTGGAGGAGTCATCAGTCAGTCTTACCTGATGAAGACTGCTTGTATTCATTGACATTCCCTACAAAGTCATTGCCCCCTAATACAAAGGTTTTAGTTATGGATAGAGAGATACATGGTGACTCCAAGGTCGAGAGATGAGAGTGTGCAATCTGGAATTTCCATCACTACTGATTATGCTTATGCTTCAGCTATTAAAAGTTACAAGGTTGCATTTGTTATGTGGATGTTTGCTTCTAATTAAAGAAAATGTCTGTCCTTTAAGAACTCAACAATAAATAGATCCTGTTCTTTATTTTTACATTATTTTCTTAATACCCTTTTTGTTTAAATGCTAGCTTATTCATTTTCTGTGCAAATTTGGTTTGTACATTTGTTGGATGAATTAAGACTGCGTTTGTACTCACCTGATACCTTTAGAAGCAAGCTTTGCCCTCAGCACAAGATAAAATGAGCTTTATAATCCTGTCTTGTTCTTTTCTCTGTCCGTGTTGCATTTCTTTTCCTGATTTACTGTCTCTGTGGAGGTGCTTCAGACAGTTAATCTAGGCAGGTGAACTTAACGTTGATTGCACAAACCAAAATGGGCTGTGTGGATACAGTCACTCAAGACCAGAGGCATTTTGAGGGGATTTATGCTGCAGAAATAAAAGGTCCTTGAATTCTGATACACATTGCAGTGTGCGATGTGCAAGTGCTTCAAATAAAAATAAATTCAAGTTATTTTTCCCAGGTGACTTTTTGCAAACTCGAAGGCCTTGGTTCTCTGAACTCCAGCATCTTGACAAAAGAATGAATCCATGCACTTTACTCTTCACCCCAGTACTAATTAATCTCTGTTGTAGCAGAAAGATACGCACTATTTCCTATATAGAAAATATCCTGTTTTCACTAGTAACCTTGCTGCTTTATTTATGTTTCAGTGATATCATTTGTACTCTGTGCCTGCCTTCCTTATTGCTCTCCTATTTATGTTTTCATTATTTACTATGGTTTGCGTATGCTGGTGGATGGAGAACTATTTCTTGACGCAAGTCTTTTATGATGTTTATTGATGAGACATTTGTGAGAACAGTCTCTTTGTACCCTGTTCAGTTACCATTTGTGTTTTGCGTTAATGTGCAGCTTTTCAGGAGCCTTTCTGTAAGCTGCATAAAATGAGACTCCCAGCTGAGAGCAGCTCAGAACATCTCCCTTTGGCATAGTAGCTGCCTTGCTATTTTAACTAAGTGAGATTCAGTGAATATACTGAGATTTAGATGAGTAAGTGCATCTGAAACTACACTAGCTTAGGATAAGGATCGCAAGGGATACGCCAAGTATATGCTTCCAAAGAAATGCTCGCTTATAGCAATACATATATAACATATTTATTTAATGAGAGTCTCCTGTCAGCCATGTGGTTTTGAAACACTACCTTTGTTACTGGTTTTTCATCCTTTTCAAAGCCCTTGGTGTGTATCATGACTAGAAGAAGGTAGGCTGGGAGCTTACAGCTGCTGTTCCCTCTCTATATAACTGATATATTTTTGTTTAAAGCCATTTATATTCAATGCATTCAATGCGTTGTTGTGTTGGAAGATGAAGAAATAAGGAAGAGTATGATAATGTACTAGGTGGGGACTCAGAAAATTGTTTCCCATTTTTGGGAAGTGATGACTTTCTTTTATTAGCTTGGGTAAGTCAGTGTTGTTTGACAATAGTTATCCCATGAAAAATCTCAGGATTTGAAGTGAAAGGAAAAGATATTAGTCACAATATCCTTGAAGTGGTATAAAAATACTCCAACTTGAGAAATTTTACCTCTGGTTATTTATATCTTTTTCAGTGCGTTTTGTTCCTGGGCCATCTAGACTGTGTAGACTTACACCAAAGAAGTGAAATTCTCTGTTTGGCTTGAGTGAAGAATAACACCAGTTATGTTTCCTTGTCAGTTTTGTTGACTGCAGCATGTAGCTTTTCATGGATAAGTTTGTATGACACCTTGTAGAAAGAGGTTGTCATCTCATTTGTGGCCCTTGTGCAGCCCAGATAGGAAAATTTCCAGAACTGCTATACATGGGAGAAAATATGAAGGTAACAACTTTTAGACAGCATGAAAGGGTGCTGCTGAAACAGCAACTGAGACACAAAATAGTGTTATTTGTTGGTCACAGGAAAGCACCTAGCTGAGTCTCAACAGTGAGGTGAAATGAGAGAAGAAACAGCTCTCCTTGCTCTCTTGCCAGCCCTGCCTTTCTGGTTTCCCTTCTTTGGGAGCCCATGAGAATGGACAAATGCATTTGCAAGGCTTGTGAAAATGCCTTACTAACAGTCTGCCTGTCATGAAATTTCAGCTAACAAAAAACCAGCATCTGGCAGACAGACTTCAAAATCAGAGAAAAAACCAAATTTCTGATTTACAGTGAATCCCCACTGCATCGCGACCTCTCCATTACGCCCCCGCCCATTTGCGAGGGGAATTTCTCGCAGTTTTACTTCCACCGTTTGTGAGTGTAGCCGCCTGACGCATGTGCGGTGCCTCTGCTCTGCCGAGAGGCGGTGCCACAGTGTCTGTGGAGCGGGACTCACCCTGCGCTGCGGGCAGGGGGCTCGCAATGGTGGTACCATGTGCCTGTCCCTGAACGGCGAAACTGCCCAACGAAAGTGAGGCAAGTGAGGGGGGACAAGTGTTGTGTGCTGGGAGGGGGCAGCTGTATCTGCCCTCTGGGACCATACGGGCAGTGCTGCCTCTCCTGGGAAGTGTGGATGTTAAAGGGAAGGAAACTCCCAATTCTGACCCGATCCGCCCTCTCTGCGAACACCCCTTCCCCGCCGCGGAGGAAGGGCGAGCATGCGTGGTGGCAGCAGCCAGGTGGTGGTGCAGCCCCATGCTGGCAGCCCGCGCCAGGACGGCCGGGCACAGGCTGGGGCGAGGAAGCAGCGGTGTGGCCGTGGGGAGGGGAGGGGGAGGTGGAAGCGGCGCGGGGTTTTGCGCTGTGAGCACACAGTCGCGGCGGCCCTGAGAGACCCACAGATTCTTGGGGTGGCGGGGGTCTCCTGAGTCAGAGGGGGCTCAGAAAGGGTTTCCTTTGCTTCCCTGTGTTCAGAGAGTCCAAGGGGAGAAGCAGAACAGTGCCCAGAGCCCTCCGGAGTTCCAGGGGGTGGGGCAATGGCTGTGGCCTGCATGCATATTAATGACCTGCACTTCTTTGCGAGTTTAGCTTTTTGCGAGGCCCCTGGCCTGTCTTGTTCCTTGCGAAGGACGGGGTATGACTGTATAGGAGAAAGAACTTTGCATTTTGCAGACATAACAATTAATACATAAATAGCTAAACTGCAAAAAATTGGCTAATGGAGTGCATAAAAATGTATTTAGTGCAAATTTGCAAGCACTTGAAGCAATTAATTGTGTGCTTGTCTACTCAAAGTTTTGACGGTACCCGTAAATTAATTGATTGCAGAGAAAATGTGTCCCTCTTCAGTCCCAGTGAAGAAAACAGTATTTACTGATGTGGGAGTTAATTTTCCTAGTACCCAAAGCAGAGGGCTGAGGTCAGGCCTGTGGTGATAAGCTTTACTGCCAAATGCTGTCAAGTGGCAATATTGACAGCTTGTAGCATCACTGGAGTACATGTCTTTTGGCTGCTTCTGCCAGCATCATGCACTTCTCACAAAGATGTTTTGTATCTGCAGAAGTTGTAGGTATGCACTGGAAGGAACCCAGGGCTTTCACCTGTTGACCTTGCTCTTGTGCTGGCTGATTGCAAAGGACTGATGTTCAGGAAAGAAATCCGAGTGATAGAAAAGTGAGCATTGCTGCTTGAGTGAGGGAAAATCTACAGTGAAGGAAGGGTATCTGTGTTCCAAGAACTTGGTAAGACAAATGAGTACAATTAAACTACATGGCTTGGGCATCTTGTGGGTAATTTTGGACAGTAGATGATTATTTCAGGGGATGCCTCCTCACCAGGAAAGCGAGGGCCTTGCAGGAAGAAGCACCAAAATTGCTGTACACAGGTCACGCCTGAGCTCAGCCTCCAGTCTGGCCATGAGTGCAGATGTCTCTTTTTTTGGAGGGCTCCTATTGCTTATTTACTTTTATTACTGGCAGCTGCTCTCTTCTGCAAGTATGATATCCTGGTCTGATATTCTGGCCAAATTCTAACTATAATCCTTACCGCCTGCTTAACTTAAAATAGCCCATACGTTAAAATGTGTCATTCCTCTTCTAACTGAATGTGATGTTTTTAAACAATTTCCATTTTTCACCCCAAATATGGCTCTTTCAGCTTTGAATGTTTCTCTATTTCTAGCTTGTTAAAGTGCTTGGAAGGCATTATGCATAGCATGCATAAAGACAAGCTATTATAAATATTTAGCTAGCTAAAGCATTTGTGATTTTTTAACTTCAAAATTAGAAGTAAATGGGATACTTGTAAAGACTGTTGCATTTTTTACAGAAAGTTATCCAAGTAAATCTTTCACAATAGCTTGGGACTTTTCACGGTGTGCCTGCCAGAATACATCCTACCTCAGTACCACAGGGATTCAGAAACCAGACAAAGTGTCAAGAGACATGAAAACAAAGACTCGTGCCTGGAATATTCCTAAAAGAATCTGACAAGCATCCGAGCTCTGTGACTGAGTGGGGCTGGTTGGAAATGGATCACTCAGTAAAACAGTCTTCCTTTTTCTTCAGGAAAGGAAAGGCATTCCTCTGTTTGTTTTTCTTTTTATCAAGAGCTCTAGGTGACCCCTAGAAGGTTGTTTAGCCTCTCCAGGCCTTGCTCTTAGGCTGTAAAATAGGAGCATTGGTACATAATTTCCACATGGAAACAGCTTCTGGATAAGATTTGAGGTACTGAAATGCAGTAGTGCTAGCTTCTGAACAATAACTGGATAAATGTGTGTTAATTATTTCATTAATATCCTGTTGATGCAAATAACTGAAAGTACACTTTGTCTCTGTTTTAAGAAAATGGAGAGTTTTATCTATGAGCAGTATTCTCAACAGTATTTTAGCAAAGATGTTTGAAGAATGTTTGTGAAACAGCTAATCTTAGACAAATAGAAGTATTTAAAGAAAGCAAATGTTAAACTCTAAGACACAACTATTTGCAAAAGGAGCCTGGTTTCACTCAAAGTAATGGAAACAGCTCACATGAGCTATTTATTAAGTCGTTTGCAAGGCTAGGGTTTAAAAAAAAAATTGCTCAGTCTTTAGGACAAAAATGTATTGCACAAATGACTTAGAGAATATTAGTAAGTGTGATAATCAGAAAATGTTCAATGGCAATTCATAACCAAAATATTTTCCCTACTATATTTATCTCTTGAGACCAGTAATACTGTCTAGATGTGACTTTTACCTTTAAATGAGGCACAAAGAACGGAACTCTGAAAAGGAAAATGTTCATGATTATTTTAAGAATATGGAAAAGTTCCACTATAAAACTGTTTCCTGTCTTTCAGATCAGGTTTAGACCATAACCAACGTACCCAGGATGCCATGACCACTACTCAGTCTCAAAGCCATCCTTATCTGCCCCTTGGTGCTAAAGGCACCACAAACCACTGGAGGAAGCGTAACAAATTTCCATCATGTGTTTTTATTTCATTTGTACTGAACTTAAGATATGTCTAGATGGGCTTTCAAGAAGCTGTGGCTTTCGTATTTTTTTCATTGAGACTGACCAGAACTGATAATTTATGTCTTGTGGAGCTGATGACTTAGCACTTTCCAAGTTGGATCTGGAGCCAAGCACTGCAGTAATTATTTTGCAGTTGATTTCTAACAGCCCTTTGAAAGCTCAGTGTGGGGATGGGTGAGGCACAGAAGCAGTGCGGCAGAGACACTGACAAAACAGCAAAGGGGTTCATGCAAAACTCTGAATCTCACTATTTCTTATTCTTTTCCAAAATAAGTTTCCATTCTGTGATAGAAATGACTGATTTCTGTAGAAAGTAGATCAAAACTATAGCACACGTATAATCTGCTGAAACAATGTTCTAAAATTGTTGCAACTTAATACATCACATTTTACTGCTCCTTCCAACAACTGAAGATCCATAATCATGTTATTCAAGAGCCTGAGGATCTCTAAATCTGCTTTCACTTTTAAGTATCACTTCTTGATTATTCTATTAAGCTCAAAAGATGAACTGAGATGAAAGGTATTTCAGAAGGAAACAAAAGTGAAACGTATAAGAGAGTCAAGATACTGCTCAGACTCAGGGGTGTATGGAAACTGCCTGCTAAGTGTGGTGTTTGTCTCTGCCTGGATTTTCCCTAGCCCTTTTCTGGTTGGGAGACGATGAAAACAAGGGATAAGCAGTTTCTAACCATACTTGCATATAGGAAATATATAGTTGCCTGCCTTTCTGCCTCTGCTGTTTGATTATATTCCATAGTAGTTCTGCCAGTTTAATTTATCCTAAAGTTCTCCTTAGTTATTTCTTGGGAATATTATTTCTTTTATAACCTAACAACTTTTAAAGTAATAGTTAAGTAAAACTGTTCTCTAATTGGCCAAAATGAGGGTCACTGCCCTCCCTCGTCTTTCTCCCAGTCACTCAGTCTCCTCCCATACTGAGTTAATCCCTGCTGACCTGCATGCAGCTACACTGTGAATTATCCTATTGCTTAGGATGAACAACAGTCTCCAAGTACTGTGTATATACAACTCAGCATGTCATCATGACTGATGGAGTTTTTCAGATGTTCTTAAAAGTAGGACTGCTCAAACCTCATCAAGGTTACATACCTTGGTGCTATAGTAAGAAACCAGGTATTGATATGAGATCATAACTTGTAACAGCACCTACAAAAGACTTGCAATACACATCAGAATCATAAATTATACTGAGAAGGCTTAGAGGAACAGCTTCACATATACTCTAAGACAGTATATGTATATGTATTTTCTGTTTGCTGCAAGACTTGTGGTATGCTTTGGCAGCACCTTTGTGAAAGTATCTGTGCACTGAGAACTGAGCTGCATGAAATGGTTTGAGAAGCTGACAGTGCCTCTTAATTTTGAAACAGAGCTTTGAAAACGCCAGATGCAATTTCATGCATTTTAGGATAATGCAACGTCTGGAAATCAAACTGTGATTGAAGAAGTCTTGAACTGTCTCCATGGAAGTCTGTATTAAAGTAGTTCAACTCTAAAAATAAGAAAGAAAGAAAAAAAAGAGAGAAAGCTACTTAGTGTTGTCATTTCAAAATGACTTCATCTTAGGTGTAAATCCCTTTTCTGATGCTGAATTATCTGAGCCAGAATGAAAGAATGGAAGTTGTCAACATGAAAACCATGTCTTTTTGCCATATCTAGCAGAATACTCAATACATAACTTCACTTCCCTGATTCCAGTGTCTGAACATTGCCCATGAAGCCTGGCTTCTAGTCATATCACAGAATCACAGTCGAGTCACTGGATCGTATGTATAGATTGAGTGGCATGCTTGGAAGTGTCTTACTGTAGAATTTCTGAAACCATTTTCTACTGAAGTCAACATTTTAGGGTGTTTTAATTTTTTGTTTTTGAATCCATCCTACCACCTGGACTATTTGCTTCTTTTTTTTTTCTAATCTTGTGAAATATTATTGTGAAAAATGCAGTGTCTCTTTCATCAGCTGTCATTGATCCTCACTTCCGTCCCTCAATGCCAGACATTGGCTTTACCTATTATTCATGCATTTTTGAGCTTTCTGTATGATTGTCTTTGTCTTTAGCCTGGAAAGACCTGGTAAATCATTAATCTTCCCTCCTAGTCTTGTCTGAGCAGTCAAGTACAGGCAGGGGTTAATCTTTTTTTCCCTTTTCATAAAGGGTCTTGGTAGATATTGCAGCAACCAAAGACTGGTCAGAGAGGGTATCCTTTAACCTGTTCACTCCAGAAGTACCACATTTTGATTCTTCTTGTGGCAGATATTTTCCTGTGCAGGGATACACTTTTAAAGAGGAGAATGTGCCAATTTGGCCACTGAGCTAATGTAAGTGACTTCAAGCTGAGAACTGGATATGATTTCCCCAAGTTTTCCTTTAATTTGCATTTATTCAGTTTAGGCTACCACAAGCATCCTCATTTCTGTCATCTTTGACTGTCCCAATCTAAGTGGACTAAGACATCAGCGTTCATTCGTTTTGCAGGTCGTGATGCTGGTACACTCTTTCTCAGGTCTCTTTCTTAGGAAATTTTAAATCGTTTTTTCCAAAATCATCTCTCTTGCTGACAGACAGGACAGGAAAACCAAATCTCTTTTCTTGGTTCAAGACCCACCACGTAACTTGTTATTTCTGACCTTCACATTGCAGACAATTTTCTTACTTCCTTTCTTGGCAGTCTCCTTCCTTGCAGTGCAGCTCCCACAGCTCCTGCTGACCAGTACCTCTGAAATCTCCCCAGCTCTGGGATGGTGTCTGTTTGTCTGCTGTCTCTGTCTCCTATAGTCGAATGTGAGTGAAGACCCCTCTTTAACTCCTCTTAGTCCACTGCTTCCCATGGACACAGACAACACATCTTACAATCTCCTGATCAGCAAGGCAAACCCTGAGCTCTCTGCAGAGACAGAGAACTGCTGTTTTTAGTGCTCAGCTGGACTCTGTCTTCTACATCTGTTCTCTGACAAACATGGAAGTGTGCTTATACTTAGGAGTGACCTACCCATTACAGCTCTTTACGCCCATTATTATGGCACTTTAATGACTTCCATCTATCAAAATATAGCCGAGAATTCCTATTCTTCCATATGTGCTCAGACTTGACTGGAGGGGAATATCACGCGCAGGCAATGAGCCTGCCTTGCTTAGTGAGCTGAATAATTAGTAATTTACAAATTCAGTAAACAGTAAATGTGCTCTTGACCTTCTACTCGCACCAGCTGCCTGATGAGGCACCCAGCTGACACGTCCAGCTGCCTAATGCCTTTTACCCGTGTAAAGCCCCCACCGAAGCTCTTACTTGCTCTGCGCTGGTGTTTCAGAAGGCAGCATGGTACTGCCTACGCTGCATTGTGCTTTCTGATTCATACTAATCCCCTCATCTTCCTATGGAACATTAAACATAATCACGATATTGAAAATGAAGGCGTTGCAGATTTAAAAGTGGGATCTGCTTAACTAAAAATAGCATTAAAGCAAACCCTGTCCTTCTGTACTGAAGGACTGGCTGGTATTTACAGTGCTGTACAGTCATCAGACTCGAGCATAGGAATAGGAAAGAATGCCAAGCAAGAGGGACCAGGAATTATAGGCTTGTTCTGTTTTATTCCAAGATCTGTTCCTCCTTTGCTGTGTGACCTTGAGCTTCTCATATGGTGTGCCCAAACCACCATTTATTCTTCTGTAATGTAGCTATAAGGCTGATTTTGCAACTCCTGTGTGTGAATGAAAGCATTTTTATTCCCAGACTGCTTGAGAATCCTTAGAGCTGTCCTAGTAATCAGCAGGCAACTGTGGATATATTCACTACTCATTTCTCTGAATCCTAAAAGAAGAAATATTTTTACAATAGAAAACTTCAAATCATTCATTGGGAAAAACATATCACTTTGGAAGACATTCTGCAATTTGAAGCTAGCTTTTAAATATTGCATACCAAGGTAGATACAACCGAGGAAAAACTCCATATTTTATTAGCTTATTATCATTTAGCCTTCTGTGCTCCACAGCCTTGCTGGTTCCTTTGATAATTCCATGTTGTTCTGTCAGAGTAGTACGGATACTCAAAACAAGACCATATTTATGATAAATGATGCATCTCCTGAATTTTTATCTCCTTTCTGAAGGATTCAGAGAGGCTGTTACAAATTTAGTGTTGAAATGACCTGGACAAGAGCTAGAAGTATTCTGATATTAAATTAAATCAAACTCTCCTTATCCCTTAATTCTGAAAGCTGAAACTCTAAGGAAAGCACCAACTGTCACAAGTCTTGCCAATCTGCTTATGCATCTCACTATATCAGTTTTCTTTCCCTTCACTCCACTCTCCCTATTCTCTGCAGTTGACTCAGGCTTTTTTTCCAGGTCTTAAAGACCTATTTAAAACTACAGCTTGCCTCCCACAGTGTCCTCTCTATAGTAACAAGCAGCTACAGTTTGTGTTCAAATGTCTCGTGGCTGCTTAGGCCCAAGGTCTTCAAGCTGGTCTGGATATGGTACATATGTTCAATATAGCAGGACAATATAAACACTCAAAATTTTTCTATTCAAATCAGTGAGAAGGTATTAAGCAAGCTAATTACCGCAGGTCTCATTAGCACTGGTAAGCCAATTAAAGGCCTATTCCATTAGATCTTTTCCTTCTGCTCTTTCTGTATAATAACTAAAAGAGCTTAAGTAGAAGTTGTCTTTCCCTTTTATCAGGACTAACCAGTCTTTGATAGACATCAGGTGTTCTAGTGCTCTCAGAATATTTAAGATACTGGCTGTTGGCTAAGCTTAGGTAAGCCTCATGATCAATTGTGTCATCCTAAACCAGCAGGCTACCTCTTGTGCACTTACCTCGCGTCTTCTATCTGATACTTGAACCAGGGGAAAGTTAAAATGATGGGATATTTCTGCCTTTAGAAATGCAGTGAACAGAATGCAACTTCAGGCAGTCAAAACAATGCAGAAGATAACTAACTGTGTTGTCATGGACAAGGCTGCACAGTGAAGGAATTAAACTATTATACTGAACTTTTACCTTATGTATGGCCAAAAGGAGCTAAGGTCCAGGCCACACTTTTTGTTGTGACTTGCTGGCTATTATTTTTGGAATGGGTGCCCAAACCTCAAGAGACAGTATGGTAAACAAGGCTGTACTTTTCCATTCCCTTTCTTGGTGTCTACATTTAGACCTGTGGTGGTAATATGGGTTTGGTTCTTTATGTCTATGAAGTTGTCATTTGCAATGTTGTACTGTTGTATTTTTGCTGTCATAAAATTAATATTTTTTAGAGATCACATTTCATTTTGAGTTCCTTACTGAGGTTTATTCTGGGGTAGGTATTTCTCAAGCATCTATCACTGCTGCTGTGGTTATAACAAAGAGGGAAGGATAAGTAGACTACAGGACATGTTTTTGAACTTAATAGAATTAATATTTTTTGTCCTATCGGCTGGATCTGCGCTCTTGATAACTTACCCATACTAATAAATCTGTTTCTCTGTACAGTCATAGACAGCAACAACTAACTCAATTGCATATAGACAGCACAGGCTAGAATCCAGGATCCACTGTTTAAAAAACTACAGGTCTTGATCACTGTTGTTCAAGAGCAGCAGCTCATGCTATTTTATTGACTCCCTCCTCTGCGCAAGGAAGACAGTCAGCCACAGAGAGAGGCACATATTCTAACTGAGCTGATGCCATCTAGCAGATGTATACATAAGCAGACATTTACATAACAGAAGGTGGCAGAACTTATGTAAAGTTTGTGTTTTATCTCCAATACACTCAAACGTACTCTTGGGTGCTGCTAGCTGAAACTCAGATTTTCTGCTTCTAATTAAAAGAGCATCTGTTTTGAATATCCTAGGAAAACGATTCCAGGCTAAGAGACATATCCAGAAAATAGCTGCTCCTCTAATTAGTACACAGAATGCTTATCTGTTTTTCTTCTTCCTGGTATTCAATAGTTGCATTGTATTTGGTGTTCACTTCTATCACAAGATATCAAATCAGATAAAAGATGTCAACATGTATCACGTTAAAAAGATGTTTTATGTATTCAAAATAAAACAATACACTGTTTCATGGCATATTATGACATTTACATAAAAGGCATGATGAGCATAATGTGGAATATGGCATTCCATACTATGCTGTGAATTGCCATTTTGAAGTGAGATATACTAGTTCAAGATCTAGCTGATATATTCTATAAAGAGGAGCATTTCTTTTAAGGAGAAATGTTGAAACTAACCAAATGCAGTAGAACTTCATTTTATTTAATGGCCTTCCAAGACCAACATGATTTCACAGCCATGTAATGGAAGTTAGAACAGATTTACAGATTCACAGAATATTATGAGTTGNTTATGAAATCAAAACCTCCCCCAAACAGTCTTTCCAAGTAGATATGAATTTCTTTGCAAGCAACCATGAATATTGGTAGTTTAAGCTAAAACTGGAGTATTCTGTTAGAGAGATGAAAACTGGTACCAAAATCTGGTTTTAGCACATCAGAACTTAGGACATTTTGAGAGAGTTGTTTGGAGCAGGTTGTTGATCCAGGGTGCAGTCAAGGAAGATGAATGCCATTGCTAAAAAGCTGAATATATTGGCTGCACCAGTATTCAGGGACAAGGTGACCAAAGTTCTTCCAGCAGTAACCCTTTTTTTTTAAACCAGCATTGGAGGAATACTAAAATGAAGACATGATAAAAGAGGTGTTATTTACAGAATATTTACAGAAATCATTCGGCTTCAATAGTAGAGTGTGCTAGGATCTGAGGTTATTTAACTACGTGTTCAAAAAGACATTAAAAAGAACAAGTTTATGTAGCAATGTGGTATGATACCAGTTCCTTACTAGAGACACAGGGGCTAGAATGTCTCCCACCTTCATCCAGGGATGACTGCAGGTTGACTGTAAGTCTGATTTGCATGCTAGACAGAGTAGTAGAATAAAGAAGACAATTAGTAGACACATAGGTAGCTGTAATGTACTGGAGAAGAGGTGAAAGAACAATGGATGTCAATACCTCACACCGCTGTGTTGTCCGCACTGTCAAATTTCTCAAAAGGTAAAAATGCAAAATTATTAGCACATACTAAGGTTTTAGGAAAGCAGCAAAGAAGGTCCTTTGTGAGGTCCTTAAAGGCAGTTTAGTAACCCTGGAATGAGAGAAATACTCCCCTTCTAAATTAAGAGCCAAATAACAGAAAACAAAGGGGAGGACCAAATGCTTAGTTTTCCATCAGAAGAAAGTTGCCAATTGCCTATGCCTATATTATCTATAAAAGCGAGAAAAAAGGGGGTGACTCAAGTTTTTCAAGATGATCAGCTCAAAAGCCAACTACAGGGAGTTGTAGGATGGCAATGCAAAGTAATATAAAAAGAGAAAATAAATATATGTGTATCTCGTACGTGATTCGTAGCTAACAATTTAATTCTGCATGTCTATAGATATAAGAGCCATCCTAAGATATTTTTGCATTTTGAGAAAACAAAACAATGTTTTAATTTTTTTAACACCAAAAAAGTAACGTTTATGTGTTCATTGCTTCAGGATTTATGGGGGTGAAGAGCAGCCTTGGTTTTGCAAATGGTTCTTAGAAACAGGAGCCCATCAGGGATTGTTGAATGTGAGCTGTACACATCTCCTAATCAAGCAGGTTTTGAACTATTAGCTCTAGGCAAGAAATATGTGGGGAAGGAAGCCCCTGGCTGGGCTGTTCTCTTTCATAAGGAGCCACTTATTGCCCTTTGGGTGAGAGTGAGTGAGTCTGGCTAATGCTGTTATCCAGGGTAACCATTCTCAGGTTAATACTTCTGCAACAAATGTAATGAAATCATTTCCAATACGCATTCCGCTTGGACCGTAGTTTCCTGAAGTCATGTCGTTTTTTAAGCTTTTTTTGTCAGGAACTGAAGTATATTTATCTCATTAACCACTTCTCAGACCAGTATTTCAAACACAACAATATCTTTTTTATTAACCTTTTATGCCTCTTTGGTTCTGGTCACAGAATTTTTTTCCTACCAGTTTCTCATAGGTACATATTGTTTAGTGCTAACATTTCTGCCATCCCTGTACAACTAGTAACCTCCACAAGTGAGTTTCCTGTATCATGTATCCTCAAAGTTTCTTGCTCTTGTTTCAATGAGACAGGAGGTAGCTGAGCACAGTTTTCTCTGCTCTGCAGAAACACCTAATGGAATGGGAAGAGAAAATGCAGGGAAATGTGAATTTTTACAGAATATATCCCTTAGTAATAACAGAACAGTGTGAGCCTAGCATTTTGCAAACTGAATCCAGCAGGTTTTTATGCTGCTCTGTATAGTTAATAACAATATTAATGAGAATCACACATGGGCATCAAAAAGAAAAGAGCTTATATACCATATGCGAGAAATATAGTCATCAATGTATTACAATAATTGTGTGCATACTTTATACCAGCAGCCTTGTCAGTGTGATAATAGCTTCAACTCTTTATCTGGTTTACAACTTAAAAAAGTAAATCTTTGTACACTGTCATTACAGATTCATTGGTAAAGCTATGACTGTCTCTGTGATAATAACAGATATTTTTCCAAGGTAACTGAAGTTTGGCGATAGTGTTTGTTCTGGCTCGGCTCACTGACCACATACCTTATTAAAAGAGACTGAACAGTAATAATAGAAAATGTATCTTCATGGTTCCTTTGCAACTTTGTTGAGTTTTCCCCCTCTTTGATTATAGGCGCCTTTGACATCTCCAGCTGACATCCCTATAAATGATGTCCCATACCTGAAGATGGCATGACCTGAAGAAGGAAGGACTATACTTTTTATCTTCATTGTAATAACAAACTTACTGTCATCTTCACAGAATCACATAATATTCTGAGTTGGAAGGATCATCGAGTCCAACTCTTCAGAGAAATTGAAGAAGTTGAATTGCCAGGAAAAGAGCAAAATGTTGATTATTTCACTCGAGATAACAATGTAAAGAGTACAGAAACTTCAGCACAGAAATGGAGAAAATAACTTGCATGAAGACAGGAGGAATTTTCCAGAATCAGTGCCTTTCTCTGATGGGGCTAATTAAATGAGAAATAATTCACGGGCCAAGAGTTTGTCAGAGCCTGGAAAGGAATTAGCATTACACACAGGCATTTCTTTTCTTCCCAGCTTCCCATGCATGTAGATAGCTCCTTGTATCTTCCTTTAAAGCAGCTGTCCCAGATCCCCGTCTGAAACAAAATGTTTGTCTACATCTATAGACATCAGATGGCAGTTTAGATGAGACCTCAAATGGCAATTTTCCTATAAACTTGTTTAAATCTTTTTCGTATTTTTTCTTTAGAAATTTAAATTTAGAAACAGCTTAAGTGGAATGCTTTTAAAAATATTTTAACTTGTCGGTTTTTTGTTGGGTTTTTTGGTTTTTTTTTTACTCCAGGGTGTCTGAGAATTTTAACAATACATGATATTTTGTGCATAGCTGCATTTGGTTACATGAACTGTAATATTGTGGGTATCTTCCCTGAGTGAGTGACCATGAAAAGGAGGGAAATTTCACTTTTGGAAAACAACTGATACCGACAGGTAAGGAGTTTTGGAAATCAGTATCTCCATATGAAAAAACTCAAAGTTCCATTCTTTGTACACATAGAAAGCAAAAATAATGAACCATAATTTAAGCATCTTTATTTTAAAAAATATGACAATGGCCAACAATATGCATTATTTATCTACTTGTACAGAAGAGTTATCTGCTGTCCTTCCATGCCCTTACATGATACATAATCAAAATGATTGGAATCAAATTAACAGAAAGCATGTTTTAAGACAAACATTTCCTAGTTTCAAATAGTGGCTATATTATTATTTAACATTTCAGTAATTAATCTCGATTTAGCTAAACCAAGCTTCTCACTGATCTTTATTAAGTTGATTTATTACCCAAAATATTGACTGAGTGCTGAGATTTACACCTANTTTAAATCTTTTTCGTATTTTTTCTTTAGAAATTTAAATTTAGAAACAGCTTAAGTGGAATGCTTTTAAAAATATTTTAACTTGTTGGTTTTTTGTTGGGTTTTTTGGTTTTTTTTACTCCAGGGTGTCTGAGAATTTTAACAATACATGATATTTTGTGCATAGCTGCATTTGGTTACATGAACTGTAATATTGTGGGTATCTTCCCTGAGTGAGTGACCATGAAAAGGAGGGAAATTTCACTTTTGGAAAACAACTGATACCGACAGGTAAGGAGTTTTGGAAATCAGTATCTCCATATGAAAAAACTCAAAGTTCCATTCTTTGTACACATAGAAAGCAAAAATAATGAACCATAATTTAAGCATCTTTATTTTAAAAAATATGACAATGGCCAACAATATGCATTATTTATCTACTTGTACAGAAGAGTTATCTGCTGTCCTTCCATGCCCTTACATGATACATAATCAAAATGATTGGAATCAAATTAACAGAAAGCATGTTTTAAGACAAACATTTCCTAGTTTCAAATAGTGGCTATATTATTATTTAACATTTCAGTAATTAATCTCGATTTAGCTAAACCAAGCTTCTCACTGATCTTTATTAAGTTGATTTATTACCCAAAATATTGACTGAGTGCTGAGATTTACACCTAAATGACCATGTTCTGCACATCTTTAATTGGATTGATACAAAACCTCCATGAGATTAGCTATTAGATGGGAGGGAAGCAACAATTTAAACAGCAGAATGTGTGTATTTCAGATGTGACCCTGTGGAGCAAACTGGCTGGGGACATTAGCAGAGACTCAGGCACTTGAAAGAAGGCTGAGCACTTGCTAGCAGCTGTTGATGTGGCAATGGAAAATACTAAGGGTTCCAGAGATTACAGAGGTATAATTCGGCCTGCAGTAAGTGTAAGCAGAAATGATCTCTGAAAAGAACTCTGGTTGTAATCAATGAGGTTTTGCCATTAGCTATAATGAGAAAAGCATTAATGCTAATGAGAGTTTTTTTGTGTGTACATTACCATTCCAACAGTATTTTAACAAGAGACTTTGATGCATAGTAGTGCGGGTTTTTATCAAGACAGAATCATATCTGGTAAGCAAAACTTCCCATTATGAGCTATATTATGTCTTCATTGTAGTTAGAATGTCACAGAATAGAGTGTATATTACAAACATAAGGAATAAATGTTACACAGTAGATGTACAGTATATTACATATAGTACAGTATATAGTACATTATATTACATTATATTATGTATTATAGAAATTATGGAATGCTGTTAGGATTTTAAATTTTTTTTAACTTTGAGTTCATTTTGCGTTAAAAGATGTCAGTGTTTTAGAGAGTATTAACAATGTTTCTAATTAATTACGTACTATGTAATACATAGCATAATTAGCAAGAAAACATTCTTTCCAGTAAGTGTGATCCTGCTGTCTTTTGAAATCAAGAAAGAAGAATTTCTTGTGGTATTAGATGCCTCTGCTTGAAGGATCCAGAACAGTGATAGTTAAGGCTTTAGAACTTTCCATAATAAACCTGAAGTTATTTGCCAGGACTACTATCTGTATGAACACTATAATCCCATAAGCTCAGTGGAACAAGATTAATTTTGATTGAGCTTTGGGTGAAGTGAGGGTGGAAGGAGGAGAAGGGTATTGAATCATTAAGTATAATTTCTATGATTTTTTATGAAGGTTTTTTCAAACAAAGTGACTTAGGGTAAAAAGTTAGATTTCTACCATCCCTTGTTAGCTAACCACACTGAGAGATAATATCTGCATTAAGTCTGAAGAACTTAGTTTGATGGGGCTCAAACACAACACTTCTTGAAAGCCAGCCTTGCTGCACAGTGTATCAGGCCTGTAAGAGCATAACCTATTTTAACAAAATATTTGATAGGCTGCAGTGATGTGCCAATTTGGTATAGCAAGGTTTCATGTTAGCCTGTTCTTGCTTTACTAATTCTATGTGTTCTGCTTGAATAATAAGTATCAGCATTATGAAAACAGCCCTTCTGATGATATTTTTAGCTGTAGCATCTGAGTTGTTATATACTGTATTATACTGTGATGTTTAAATGGGTTTTGAAAGAAAAATATTATTAATAATAGTTAAGTTTTCTGAGCTATAATAATTTGAGAGAGACCTCAGACAAAGAGAGTGTTTAACCATCTTATTACAATAGCTATTTTCTTCTACCTCTTCTTGTTAGATATTCTCATACTAGCTGATGCTTACTTCACAACATTAACATCAGTATAGGATTTGGACTCATATGCCTGCAGCTGTTTTGATGCCCCAGAATGCATTCACATTCTGCACTCTACTACTATTGCTCTCTAGGGTTACTCATAGACAGTAAACTGGTGTAGTAAATAAGAGAAAAAAGAGCAAAAGCATTATATGCAGTGAGGTTTCATGTGTCAGATGGAAATTTGAAAGAGTAGAGGTCTCATCCTCACCCTGTCAGTTTTCCTGAGATCTTAAGTACATTCTTAAATAACTCTTGTTCCTATTACCCATTAATAAAATGGGGAAAATTGTACTTTAATTTTGTTTCACTGGGATGCATTGAAGACAGGTACATCTCAAATTTTAAATTTCATCAATACTTTAGCAATGAGCAGCACAAGAATGAAAGATAACAGCTACCACAAGAAAGATTAAACATAACAAGTCCAGCCAAGGCAAATTCTTAACCAGTGAATAGACAACAGTCAGACCTGCATTGATGGATCATCTTAAAATATACCAGCTTTCTGAAAACATACTTTCAAGTAGAAGAACCGTTTCTTGCCTTACAGAGCTTCAGTAATTGCCCTCATGTCCTTTGCATCTTTATGCTCTGACTTTGTTCTGCCAAGTGGGTTGTATTTGGGAGGATTTTCCCTTTGCACATGTGATGTGTAGTGTAAGTGAAAACTCAAAATATTTCCTGTAGCTGCTGTTACTGTCCCTCACTACATCTGAAGTTAAGACAAGAACAAGTTTCAAGATCAGTAGTGTGCCTTGCATGTCTGCCCTACAACACAGAGGTGATTTATTACATCTTAGGTTAACAGGTAATAAAGGAGAAAGATCAAAAAAGTGCAGGGAGACACTGATTTTTCTTTTTTTTTTAACCTTTACAGAAAAAAGAATTTCTGAAGATCAGAAAGTTTTGAGCTTTTCTTTGAGTTAGAACAGAAATGTCTTACGGGGACGTTGAGCAATTTCTACCCAGACATGTTGCTTCTGCGTTGTTTCCTCTATCATTGGCCTTGAGAGTGTTTTGAGAACATTAGCTATAATGAGACTAGTTTATAAGATCAAGAAAGGACAAAAGTTCTGAAAAAAGTGCTACTGAAATTTCTGAAATTCTCATTGAGTTGGAGTAACTTCAGTCATTGACTACCTCTTCTTGTTCCTTTTAGATCACATTTTAGTTTTACATGTAACTTCATCAATAAGGTCACAAAAAATGGCATTTATCCTGTCAAAGTTCCCTGGTTTCTGGTTGGTGTCAGATGCATTTTACTTGATTGTTTCCTGTCATTTTACCAGTGATTGCTGACTGAAGAAGGAAATGTATTTGGCCTTGCTAGACTGGTGTCAAACTAGAA
>WEKX01029500.1:252808-285175 GCA_013390025.1 Pitta sordida
TTGTAAAAACACATACCAGTTCAGCATTTATATAAAGTAATGATTTAAGGTGGGTAAAAAGAGATTCTTGGTCTTTGTGGAGGAATATGTTTTTTTCTGTAGAGTTCCACCAACATATTCAAATTTCCTTCCAAGAATCTTCCAGGAATTAGCATATTTTTTTATAACTCCTTCTCAGATACACTATGTCACTTGCTCTTGCAGTTCCCATTTATATATCTGGTATCACATGAGCTTCATTAAGACGCAGAGCAGAGTCTGAGCTGTTATGACACAGAATCACATATATGGGCACAAACTTTCTTTGGCAAGTAGTTTAGAGATTTTTTTAATTATTATTTTTAAGATAGCATATCTATGCTAAATATAACTGCAGTCAAAACTGGAATAAACGGGGGTCCTGGGTCTCATCAAGGTTTTGCTCCATTCCAGATCATCTTGGCAGAGAGATGTGCATGCAATTTCCCAGAAAATTGTCAAACAATTTCATCTCCAGGATCTAGGAAGCTAGACATCAAACTCATATTTCTTTCTTAGTGACCTGTACTCTCATTTCTAGGTAAGGACTCATTCTTTATTTGAAGTAATTTTCTTCAGTCAAGATGGAGAGGACTTATATCAGGCTGCTAAGTTTCACTCGAGGTTTCCCCCTCCCTCTCTGCAGTCACTACCTGGGCCCCTTCCGGCTCGGAGTGGCCTGCTAGACTGTGAGGGATCTAGGTTGGTATTACGCTCTGGGATGTGCTCTCGGTCGCTGTACGGGTATTAGATGGTGAGTTGGACTAGATGATCCTTGTGGGTCCCTTCCAGCTCATAATTTTCTGTGATTCTGTGATTCTGTGATTCTGTAATTGAAAAGTTTTATTTTTGAAGCTCTAGATATGATTCCTCTTGATCCCTCCTGTTCGCTTCCTGAGGCACATCATGATTAAGACAATCTTTATGTACCTTTATGGTGCTGGCCTGTGACATGTGCCAGAGGCAAGGACCAGACGTTGTGTGACCCTTTCCGAAGGACATACACATCTATTGCATGATTACCTGAAACTGGCAGTCCTGGCTTGAGTCAGGCACGTACTCCCTACCTTACAGTCTGTATGTCCTCAAGAACAGGATCAGCACTGCCATCACTGCAACACACAGAGGAATAAGATACCTTTAAACTCCACAAGTGAAATATGTCTATAAACAGAGCTGTGGCAGACTGGAGCTCAGTATGGGCTCACTGCCTGAATATTTATTTAGCTTCCCAGGCAAGTTTTCTTGCTGAATTGATCTGCAGCAGCTACATGGCTAGAAGTTAGCTCAAGGAATGTGTGCATTAACCTACAAGCTTAATGTGTGAAAATGAGCTGCAAGGAATGTAGAACAAGATGACTGGCATGAGCATAAGTGTGCTGGATGCTCTTAAATAATTCCTCCTGTAAGGTGCTCTCCATTAACTTACTGTGCATTATTATTACTTTAACTCTTATGAGGTAAAAGCTGGAAAGCAAAAGTTTGAACCGAAGTAAAGGGACTAAAGTAAAATGATAGATTGGTAGAATAATGCAACTTTTGATTTACTCTGGTGATTCTATAGCTCAGCAAATCTGTAGAATTGTCATGTAGAAGGTAAGATTTACAGTTTACATCCCCAACAACATGTAGAGAATGGGAATGGTACTAAATCTTGCAACATCAGGCAAAAAAACTAGCTCCCAAAACAGACGTATTCCAGGAGGAAAGAAATACAAAGCTACTTACTACTATTATAGTATTAAAATATATCATCTCTAATGAAAAAACCCTTAGTGGTTCCAAAGAAAAAGGGATAATCAACTTGTAGATGGTGGCAGATTCCATTAATCTTACAGTGTGACAGCAGTACAGTGCCGGGTAGTTATCAGATCCACCATGTTAAAAACTATAGAATGTAAGACTTGACCCATGTAGCCATTTGAATTCCAATGCCATGACAAAGGGACAAGCAGCCCCTAGGGCAATTAGAACCTCCCAACAGGCTGCAAATGCAGTTGAAACCTTTCTCTTTCCTCCATTGTGCTCTTATTTCTTCTCATTTTCTTCAAGCTTGGGTAAGTAAAAAGTTCATGTAGGATAAGAAAGATTCCTCAGATACACCACACAACGTACATCAATGTTAGGGATTAAAAAGTTTTGTGTGAGTCTGACATTACTCTCTTGTTGGAGATTTCTCTTCCGGGTATTTCAATAGCAAATATTTACACAATGCAAGACACTAGAAGGATAAAATAAATAAACATTGTCCATCCAAATCTGGAAAATCTCAGATGGTTTACTAATGGGTGCATGTGTATACATGTAGATGTACATACACATATATCAACAAAAAGAATGTGAAATGGAAGTCAGGGAGGTCAGTGGAAACCCAGACGTTCTTCTTGTTCTTTAGCTCACTTCACAGAGTAAACTGCCTTCCTCATTGATTTCCAATTTTTCTAGAATCTTTCTAATTTGTCATGGTCTCCTTCTTGCTCAATTAGGACTATGTAAACTGGTTTTGATTCAATGTAAATTGTATTGGTTTGAAATTATCACCCTGTTTTCCATGTAAGTAGTTCATGTTTTAATGCTTTTACACATTGAATTCTTGAAGACTTAAGTAGAAGGCAAAATACTAACCTAGAAAAAGGTAAAACAGCACTGACTATGTAGTGAGTAGTTTATGGAACCAAGGGGCTTCAGGGAGTACTAGACTGTGTATTTGGACTGCAGGGCAAAGTGAGAGTTTAGGAAACACATGTATATCTGGATGTCTTCTCAACTCAACTGTGGAGATCCAGGAGCTCTGTCTACTGCAATAAGGGCATAGTTGAAAGTATTGTTGGGAGATGGTCAAATGTGAAGAGCAGTACTGTGGTCTCCTTAGGCAGCATAGCACCAGAATCTATCAGCTGGAACATTTGTCACACAGATTTTGTCACAGAGTAGAAAATGGAAACTTTTATTTTAGTATGAATATATACTATTCTTACAGTAAAAAGCTGGCATTGAAGAGTGTGTGTTGTTTGGCACTAGATTCCCTAGCCTAAAGAAGCTGGAAAGAAAATATTTCTACAGAAAATAAAAAAAAATTCACTAATCGATTTTGCTTTTTTTTTTCATCTGTACAGAAGTTTATGAGGCACTAAAACAGTTGTTACACCAAAGTGTTATCAAGATTTTAGGGTGTGTTGATGGCTTCCTGCCTGACTCCTTCCTGCCTTGGCCTTAGTATGAAAGGAAGAAAATGGGAACACGGTAACCAGGAACCAAGTCAATGTGGAGATTTTGAGTCTGAACAGCTTGGTCCAGCCATAGCTCCCAAACCTTGACACATTCAGAACTGTGAAAGGGGAAGCACAGAGCTCTACCATTACATTTCTTGTTCTACTTCATTGTATAAGTCTAAGCTTCATCTCCAAACTAAAGTCAGCTCTATGACAAGGCAAGCTTTGCTATACTTACGCCGAACAGCAGAGAACCCTCAAAGTGAAAACTAACTTTTTTATATTTGATCTGGATAAGCTGATGCAGCACAACCTGTCAGCAGGTCTCCAGAGCTTTTCCCAGCAGAAAGTGGAAAATGGAGCTCAGGCCAGAGCGAGGCTAGTGGCCAACAATACAGGAAGCTGTTTGGATTGCTGCCTTACTTATGTTTGCCTCTGAACTAGCTTTCAACCTTGCAACGTGTATCTGTGTGTGTCTAACTGGAACATATTGGAGCAACTGGGAAGGAAGTGGCAGAAGAAAGCTTATTGAAATTTTGTCTAGTTTTTCCACATAACATATCAGAGACTTCTGGCAGTGCTGAAGGCTAGTTATCCATCAGTCCCATATGAATTACACAGATTTGCACTACACAGAGTTAGAACTACAGCAGCAGACACCTTATTTCACATGTTAATAGCCTTTTCTTCTGCCATGTTTCAGCATCTAGTTACTCATTTATTTAGCAAATCAAGCTGAAAGGTAGAGAAAAAGTGTTAGATATATTACAGAGGATCTTAGCCACAAAAGTGGGTTTTATTTTAGAAACTACCCCTTTCTTTTTCCTTTTTCACTGACAGCTGGCGATATGACTTGTATAAACCTTTGTACAAAAAGGTCTTATCCCAGCTTGGCAACCTGCCTTGAGTTCTTGTGGCATGGCTGTTTTATTCAACCAGGTCCTTCCATAGCCTCTATTTTCAGACTCTCTTCTCTCTTTATTACATGATGCTAGCAACATTTGTGCAGGTATTTAAGCACTGTATTTCCTTAAGTCAGATTTGATTGAAGTGGCACATCAGAGACTGAGTCATGCTGTAGTCCTGTCCTATATATCCATCCATTATAAGGCACACCATCCTTTAGTTGGTCTTTTGTTATACATATGAAGTCCCAAGAGTGGGTTTCTGATTACCAGTGAAGTATCTTTCATTAGCTTTCAGCTCATGTCTCCCTTTAAAAGGACACTATGGGGTTTCTTTTATTCAGCTTCACTGTACAGATGCCTAGGTTTGGCCCTCTTTGATAAGTGTTCCTGAATAAATCAGCATCTTTCCCTCTCTCTGTGAGAAAGCCAGAGAAGGGAAGAAAATTGAAGAAAAGTTTCTAGGCAGAAAAAAGAAATTTCAGGTAATATTTGAGGAATACTTTACATATGAAAACCTGAAGAAAAATAACAAGACAATACTGTTATTTCCTTAAGGTGCACCCTGCAAGCAGAAGACCAGAGAAACCTATCCTGGCCTAACCCCAAGGTAAATAAAACCCCCTTTCTTCTCCCTACCTCATCATATTTTTTCACTGAAGAGGGGAAAAAAAGAAAGAAAATGTTCATTATATAATGATACATGTGAAAAACAAAGAAGTAGGATGCAAAAATAGAAAATAAAATATTATAAGTTCTATAGGACTGAGGACGAAAAACCCTACAGCCATTTTTGAAGACCTGTGCTGATTCCTGCTATTTCTAGAGATTATTGAGTGCATCCAGAGTTTGGCCATTGCTTGAATTCTGCTTTTAAATTATTTATCACTTTTGCTTTCATGTAAAATAACTATTCACAGTATTTAGGTCTTTAACTATTTTTTCACTAAAACATGGAAATCTAAGGGGGACTTTATGATTTATGGAGATGGAAATCTGTTAAAAACATTACCTAATTAGAAGTATGCCTGTAACTGTAGCATAGTTTGCAGTCTAAATGGTCAAGGACAATAGGACAGAGAAAGAGTCATAAAAAGTGCTCTTTGTTGAAGATCTTGCTTAGAAAAGAAGATCTTGTCAATGCTAGGAAGAAAACACAAGCTTGAGCCTATGACCCTTGTAGCTCTATCTTACATGCCCGTCCTCCTTCCTTTTGGCCACTGGATAGTTGCTTTTATGAATTTATGAAATTATTTTTTATGAAATTATTTCTGTCTGGAAAATCTGCCCAGGGAACTATTTAAATCTGCTGCCAGCAAGATGGAGTGTCAGAACAATGTGAAATCTTACAAAACTGTTTCTGTGTATTTCAGAAAATATTTTGTTGGCCTTCAAACTTTTCCTAATACCTTTTTATTTTCAAGCTCCACATGGATGGAGTTATTGGTGTCTCACAGCCTTCTGTTTTGTGGAAAATGTCCTGTCATTCATTCGCCATCCACCTTGTTTTTTATAGACTGTTTTCCTAAAGAAAGAAAACTTACTGTGCTGTCTGTTTCCTGCGATTGCTATCTCTCTCAAATCACTTCCAAACAGTTGTTTGATTTCATCCTCCTTTGACAGAAATGAATAAAATCTGTAGGAAAATGAAGTTTCTACAGATCAAGCAAAAAAAATCAGGCTAGAAAGAGCGGGGTGATTCTGCTAGCTCTCTGACTACAAGAGAAATCTTCTGGAAAAAGCCTCACTACTCACAGAATCACAGAATCACAGAATACTATGAATTGGAAGGGACCCACAAGGATCATCTAGTCCAACTCACCATTTAACGCCCGTACAGAGACCAAACACACGACCCAGAGTGGTGAACATAAACCTAGTTCCCTCACAGGCGCACAGGCCACTCTGAGCCAGGAGGGACCCACAGGACCATCCAGCCCAACACCCCCAGCTAGACCATGTCACTAAGCTCCTCATCCAGTCTTCTCTTAAACACCTCCAGGGATGGCGACTCCACCACTCATGGTATCTATGAAACCAATCCCCTATCCTCACCCTCCTCCTGTTATTCCTATTAGCTCCATTTAGATGGCTCACTAGTGAGAAAGAAAGTAAATGATGCAGGTGGTTTTCACAAGACCAGTCACTGTAATCTCTAGAAAACATTGCTGGATTCCATATAAGTAGAGTCACAGAAGGGACACAATTTTTCTCAAACCCTGATTTCTGTTTTTCCATTCAATAGTTTTCAGTCATTTAGAACTCAAACATTTTGGCTCTCAAAGTTGTTTTCTTTTGTTTCATCCATGCCTCTTTTCTAAGAGGGGAAAGTTTAAATAAATAGAAAGGGTGAAAAGAAACAGAAAAAATCCCAAATATCAATTTCTTACTTTCTGCAATTTCTATTGTAATATTCCCCTCAAAAAAAGTTCCATTCATTTATAGAAGAACCTGTAGTCATATCATGGTCTGTCTCCTCTCAGGGTTCAACCCATTTAATTTCAGAAGACTTGCTTGGCCAACCTAGTTTCTTCCTGAGAAATGACTATTATTAGAAAAGGCTGAAACTTTTACTTTTCCTCTGAGACATGAATTGGCAAACTCTCAGATAATCTGTCTTGATCATACTGGTTTGTAGTTCCAGTTTTTGGTTAAAAGATCTGTTTTGTTTCAAATGGTATATATGGTAAAATAACTACATTTTATTTTCTGCTCTGTTGCTAATGATGAAGCATCTCTAATGTCTGATTTTTTTCCAGCAGAAGTGAAATCTAAATCTGTTAGCTAATAATAGCTCTCTCAGGGATTTGAGGCTTTTGAATCCCTTTATACAGTCTTCCCTCGTATTATTTTGTTCTCTTCTCTTGGCAGGTGTTCTGAGGCTGGGATTTCACTTTTTAAGGTACTGTGAATAGTGTCTGTGGAATGTGAATGACTTTGGTTTGTTCAGCTGAAAGGAAAGCTAAGGGCAGTGAGGCATCCTCTTGTATTTCTTTACTATGGAGACATATTTTTAAGATGGATAAGATGTGACAGGGCGTCCATTAGGGCTATCCCTTTTTAGCCTTCTTTATTGAATGAAAATGTCTAATGATGTTAACTGCTGTTTATGACAGGGGCCTAGAAATCAAATATTACATCTCAGACTATGCACACAACCCTTTTCAAACATGTAAAATAAATAATCAAATGTAGCTCTGAAAAGAGAGAACCATTAACTTTTATTTTCTAGAGGAAGAATGCACTCATATGTCCTTGCAAAGACTAAAGGAGAAACTTACGGTTTTCAATTAGATCCATTACATGAGGAACAGATGTCTCAGAGTTTGAAATTGCATTGTGCAAAAAGCTCAAATACACCACACAGAATACTACCCAATGTATAAAATGACTGAGGATGGTGTTTGTAGCTCCACTTTTTATGACACAAGAAACCCTGAGGGAGAAAGTCTTTGTTTTGCCTTAGGGAGAGTACTCAGACTCAGAAGAGGAGGAGATTGCTAATCACAGATAACAGTGTAATGACTCTTGCCAGAAAGTACCCGGCTCCACAGGATAATAGGATTACAGTCTTCACTTCTGGAAGAGCAGGCAGTGCACCAGAGCTGAACTGAACTCTGCAAGTATGTGGTAAAAACTCAAGCTTGGGCATGATCCAGGCACCCAGTTCTTGCTGCTGCAGCTGGAGAGGCAACTTTCCTCTCTCATCACCTTCCTCATGAAAATGAGGTTTTGTAGTTTCTCCATAGATGTGCAGTGCTGGCTGCTGAGATCCATCTTCAGGTGGGTGTCCCCTTTCCTTTTGAGCAGAAGAATGAGTGAGACCTGTAAGTGAGCAGGGTTTTTTCCCAGCAGCAGATGGTTCCGGATGTAAGGTCACATCCCTGACCTGAAGGGGTTTGGTGATGGGATGTAGAAACTGTCACTCTCAATCATCACTTCAAGACTGGTCTAACTGTTATTTCTGAAGATTTTACATCATCGACTTAGTAGTTTAAAGGCTGCGGTCCTCTCTGAGATCATCTTGTAATTCAAGCTAATTTCTTAATGAAAGAAAAAATCAAAAACCAACCAACAAACAAAAAACAACAAAAACAGGATCGTTGCTCCCCATCTCAATATAAGACCTTGGGTGAAATGATCTTTGACAATTCTGTCTTTTGTAGGGAATATCCCTCCAGAGTTCTCAATATAGTTAAACAAAAGACCTCAATTACTACAAGTATCAAAGAGCATGTTCAGATTTGTTGCAAACCACTCAAGAAAGAGATTTGCTTGAAAACCCCATTTCAGAAAGTATTTTCTATGCTACAGTAATGTTGAAAATAATAAGGAAGGAAGAAATTAAAACATTCATACAAGTAATGTTGATAATATCCACGTTTTTCTTAAAAAAAAAATCTGTCTGGAAAATCTGACAGCTACTGAAATCACTGTGAGAACTTAAGATTCATTAGATCACTTCAAGCTTGTAAGTTTGGGAGTCTGGTCAGTTAATAAAAAGCGTCCATCTGACTCCATGCACATTTTGCATTTGTAACAACTAGTCCCTGACTGAAAAGCTGATACATAATAGGATAGAGTTAACTGAGTTGGCCAAAATGCTCCAGACTCTACCTATAGTCTTTTCTACTCAGCGCTATACTTCATCCTTTGCCATTGTATTTTATTCTGTGGTGTGTCAAGTAATGGCAAACATATAGGTCAGATATCACTGCATTACTGAGATGTTTAAAGAACTAAACCCTTGAAACGTCTTTCGAGGATTAGGCTCCTTTCAAAAGCAGTACTTTCTCTCTGCTGCCTGGTTATAGTGTACGGCTCAGAGTGGCCTGTTAGACTGTGAGGGAACTAGGTTTGTGTTTACCGTTCTGGGATGTGCGTTCAGTCTCTGTACCGGTGTTAGATGGTGAGTTGGACTAGATGATCCTTGTGGGTCCCTTCCAACTCATAATATTCTGTGAATCTGTGAATCTGTGAATCTGCTAAATACAGCAATATTTTCCTTACATCACCAGATGGAAACATCTTTTCTTGACAATTGGTTGAGAAAATTAAGGAAACGAATATATTTTGTCTACTCTGTTTACTAACACCCATTACAGAAAGAATGGAAGTAAGACAGGATTAATTCACAAATTCCCTTGAAGAAAGACATAAATGCTTTATATTTTCAACAGGGGACCATACTTTCTAGGCAGTGATTAAGATAAATAGTCTAATTTTGTGATATAGGCTGTCAGATAAAGTCCTCAGGAGCATTTCTTGAGCAATTGCTCTAAGTAGAGCTCTTTGTCATTAACCCAAGACACGTTTTCTGGTGGATATGGATCTCCAGTTGGTATGGCTTATGTTGTGAACGGAAGACTGAGCCTAAACTCAGGACATAAATTTTCTGACACTATCCTATTTTCAAGGTAATGCAGTCAATAGCTGGGAGAAACAGCTTTCAGCCACATGGCTAATTGCCTGCCTGGCACAGAAATATTGTCCCTCCTCTGGTTAGAGGCACACAGGGAGAGGGAAGCAGACTGCAGAGAGTCAGAAATGAAATATGTAGCCAGGGGCAAGATCTTTGCTTAAGAGCTTGGGGTGATTCTGGCCAGCCAAAGACAGGCCGGGACTGCCTTTTCTTTACCTCCTTTACCTTGTTGCTAAATGTGGCAGACTGAAGAGAAGTTAAGAGGCACCAATATGTGAGGAGGCCTGCTGATCCCACACAGAGCCTTGCTCATGGGGCAGAGTGATGCACAAGTGGAGAGGAAAAATCTGAGATTCTGTATTGTGCACAGATCTGTCACAACCGCTTATGCTCGGTGTTAACAGCCCATCTACGACCAAGATATAATACACAAGAATTAGCAGGGAAATATGATCCCTAAACCTGTATGGATTAAATCAAAGTTTTGCACCAGATGTAATTCACAAAAAGCTAGTTTTGTCTTGACTGTGAAGTTGCATGGGCTGAGTCAATAGCAAAACCCACCCTGTAGCAAGGACAGAGCACTAGGCTGGCAAAATTTGAAAGACAGAAGAATCCAGGATGGGATTTTGATTCCTACTAAGCAATGAAACTAATGGATGTTTAAAGGACGTTAAATCAATGGACCAAGAACAGGCACCCTCCTTGGGGCAGGGCCTCAGCGCTGGCAGGTACCATTTGCTTGTTGACTGGCATATGAGAGTGTTGAAAAGATTCATAAAATTCTAGGGAAGTGTTAAACACACTGTGTCAAGCTGGCATTGTGGCTGTGGGGGAGTGGGGGATTGGCAGCTGCTCAACCCACGGCTATGGGCTCAACTGATACCAGGGAAGACCCCAGTCCCTGAAGTGGCTCTGCCTGTGCCCACTGCAGGTGGGGCGGTGCTGCTCCCCTCATGCTGGTATCGCTTGCGGGCGTGGCAGCGCTGCCTCCCCCACTCCGCAGAGGCATCTCTGCACTCTCTGGGACAGGGGGAGTGGGGAGTGGGCATGACTTATTTGCATATGTATGGTTCGTTGCTCTTCATGGAATTTGGCTTTTGCAGCATTCCCCCAGTCCTGAACCCCCATGAAATTCAAGGGATTACTGTACCAATATAAAGATTAACTGTCACTTGCAGAATACATTTAGGGAAAAGT
Source organism: Pitta sordida (assembly GCA_013390025.1). NCBI lineage: Eukaryota > Metazoa > Chordata > Aves > Passeriformes > Pittidae > Pitta > Pitta sordida. The sequence continues at coordinate 263,566 of WEKX01029500.1, forward strand.
ATTCATTTTTACAACGTGAAATAACAATTATTGCTGTGTGTTTCTGTATTTGACAAACACCAGAGTTCAAGATATTCAATTAATATGATTTATTGTTTGGAGAAATTTTAAGAATACAAGCAGTGTTCCTAGAATTGAGACGAGATTTATTTTTCAGAGATGTTGGAGTCTGAAATCTGTTGAAAATTTTGTGTTTTCATCTTGTTGAGCTTCTTAAAGGTTGGGATGAAGACTGTTTACAATCTGCTTTTCTTAAAGAAATCAATAGTGAGAATATGACAAATCTTACAGCCCATTTGCAAGAAGCATCAATATCTGTTTTACTCATTAACTGGTTTTTTTCAATTTAGAAGTAGGATATCAAAACTATGAGACTTTAAAAAGTATAAATTACTTATTTTCTGCATTTGGAGCCTACTCAAAGACAACTAGAAATTCTCAAGACAGCCATATGTGATGAAATGATAGATTGTAATGCTGTTTAAGGGCACAAGGGGCTCATATGGTGTTTAAAGAAATATTTCTGTTTTCTGATGTCTACAGTGAAGTTAGAGTAATTTTTAGGTATTCCCCATTTAAATGGTTAATATCAGGTATGATTCTTTCACTATAATTAAAAAAAGGAAGTCTGAGAAAAATTCACAGAATTACATTACATATAGAATATATTGCACTTGGATATAATATATAAAGATTGCAAACGATATTAAATATATTACATATTTTTATTTTTATTACATAGAAACCTGAAAGAACATATTCTGGTTCCTGAGGAGGTTGGCATGAGACGACATGTTTCTAGGAAAACAATCTTCAGTGTAAAAACTATTTGGTATAGAAAAAATATGTAAATTTGTAAAATTCAGCCAGTGGATAACTGGGGAGTTCATTTGGCTTTTTTTGTGTGTGTTTTTAGTTCTTTTCTCAAAGGAATGTGCAAAATATATTAAAAACATTGCATTTGTTTTTCTAATTCAAGATATTAATGTGCTTTATCATAAAGACTAACACTAACAGACATAGTTCAACTGCCTAGTGACAAATCATTATTAAAAATAGTGTTTCCACAGGATGAAGTATAGGGAACCACACAGGAAAACACACCCTTTACAACCAAGCCTCTAATTTTTTGCTTAGAAAAAAGAGAAAATAATATATTGGTGGCAAAATTCAAAATGTCTGCCAAGTATCTATTTTTGAGCTGAGCAAAACCTATGGAACAACAAATTTGCTGTCAAGATCAAGTCATCTATAGAAATTACAGTAGCAAATCCTATGTTTTCTTGCTAAGATATCTAAAAATTTTTCAGTTGTTAGAAAGTACTTGCTAAAAAGGTGAATATCCACTATGTGCCACTTTAAATTACTTTAGGTGGTGGCCATGGAGAGAACCTTTCAGTAGCTAAATATAATTTTTATATATTGTGTGACATATTCAAAATATATGAACATTTATCTTAATTTTACATCTAGCTTAATATGAGCTTCTATATATATAAAAAGAAGATATGTTGCAGCAAAAAATTCCAAATTAAGTACGACTCTTTCTTTAAAAGTGTCATGGTATAACAATGGCTATAACGGGCTTTCATGGGGTAGACTGTCTTTTACATCATGAGTTTAGATTTTTCAGGCAGATAGACTGTAATTTAATGCTCTTTTGGAATAACATGTAATTTCAAAGGTTTTTTTACTCAATGGGATAATTTATATTACTGTCTTTATGCTTATTATCATAAAATTTAATTTTGTACGGCTGAAGTAGACAGAAGGTCTTACTTATGTGTAGGCAATATGCAGATGGCCTAGTGCCTTAACTGGATATTCTTTTTGGTAGAAATGTTGACCTTTCTTTGCCCAAAGAGAAAATGCACAAATCAGCAACGATTAGAGTGCAGAAATCTAGAAAGTACCGATCAATTGGGCTGCTTCTTATTTTGGGCATCTAGTATGAATCAATTTCAGAGGAGTTTACTGGAAAAGCAGTTGTCTCTTCCAGCATCTCAGATCTGGTTAATCAGTAACGCTGAACCTGTACAGTCTGTGCCTCTTTTTCAGAGGATGCTGAAAGACAGCATGTTTTTTACCTTCATAAACTGATATTCTTGGTCATACAGCTTATCTTCATTAAAAACACATGTGTTGGAAAGGTTTTACACCCAAACAGCCACTTCCTCCTAGCTCCATCTCCTTGAGTAGCATGAACTGTGTGTGCCCAATGCAGACCTGGAGATATCATAGGAACTCCACTCTTGCAGCCATGCTGTAATGCAAACCTCTTGGCATTTCTAAAAGAGCAGTCCCACATAACAAACCATGCTTGTCTCAATTTGTGTTCAGATTTTCTCATCTGCTGCAACAGCTGTCCCTTAAGTAGCACAGAATAGCCTCTGCAGACAAATCTCACCATGGGAATTCTCCTCCAAGGGAAATCTTTTGCTGTGGCAATTAACAGCTCACATGTTCAGCATGATACATGCCAGGCATGTCAAGCCGGGGAGATGTTAGAGGAGCTGTGACATGGATAGTTGACTTACTGTGGTAATGGGTGTAGGGCAGCACATGTACACCTCTTCTACATAGGAAAGTATGCCAATGCACATAGAAAGATGTTCAAGCTGAGTGTCTGAATGGAATTGAGAACTGATATTCTTAACTGCTTAGCCTGGATTGGTTCTGTTCCTTTGTGTAGGTTACCTGGCTGTCTCATTATTTTCCAACTGTGAGCGAGAGAATATTTCTTTTACTTCTCTACAGATGTCAGGGGTCACAGAGAGGCTTGGATTCGTGAAAACTGTTAGATCATTACTGAAAGCAGGGAGTCTAATTTTAGGATGACCTGAACTCCTGTGTCATACTTTTCTTCTGATAAGCAACTAGTGGGTTGTTTGGGTTTTTTTATTATTTTTTATTCTGTTTAGAGACATTGTCATAGCAACTACCTTTAAGTCATCTTTAGGTGGTTACTATTCAACCTCAGGGCTATCTGTTACTGTTCTGGTTTTACCTGAAATATTAAATGAGCCTTAGCTTTAGGGAATAAACAAACACCATTCTAAAATTTAAGGATTCTTCTCCTCTGTCCCCAACTATAGCTAATGAAGCTGTTTCCGCAAACGATTAATTCTGCAGAAGTTAGTTTTAATACCAATTGGAAAGGGAGACTAAAATATTTTTGCTATGATCAGTCTGGATGAATTTCACACCTCTCTAACAGAACCAGCTAGGCCAACAGCAGTCAAGTCACACTTAATCCTCGTTTTCAGGGTTTAAGGGAAACATAAACCCAGTGCTGAATTTCAGCTGAAGAATAAATGCATGGCAAAATGTATCCCTTACCTTTAGCTACTGGGATGTCTTGCAATAACTAGGAGGTTCTAAAGGGAAATGCAAGATACAGCAATTTGCAGATCATTGAGACTGACTCAGCGAGGGCTTTCTCTGTATTACATGAAGTGCAAGTTGTCATTGCTGTGTGCTGTACCTTTTCCTCGTCCATTTGCAAAATGGGTGTTCAGGTTACTGTTCCTGCGGCTGCATAAAGGAGGTAAAAGGGACCAGCAGCGCGGAGAGGCTCTGGAGTTTATCTGTCCTGAACTCATGTACTTTAACTGGTCTTACAGCGAGGATTTTGGCATGTCTGTTCAGGCTAATTGGCTTGACAGCTAATTAGAGCTCATGAGCCCGAAGCACAAAATAAACATGACATCTATGCTCTGCCTTTTATAACTCCGGCATTTCTCTCATTTTGGTGAAGCCTATTCATGTCACATAGATTGAAATACCTCGTTGATCTTGTTACCCATATGACTGCCCCGAGCACATGGTAATGCCTCTCTCAATGCCAAGAAGCATACAAACTTTAGTACAGTGGTGAGTGTCCCCGGCTCTCACGTGAGAGACCGAGAGTTCGGTTCCTGCCCCAGGGAGGCAGTGGTGCCGTTAAAGAGTTGGACTTGATGATCCCTGTGGGTCTCTTCCAACTCAGGATATTCTGTGATTCTGTGAATTACACAATTTAAGTAACTGCAGTGTTAACATGGGTCATCCCAATGAGAGATCACCTCTGAGCTCCTTTATTCAGAAATGTTGTTGACGAATCAAACTAAAACAATTATTAAGTGGAAGGAGACACATATGGAAGAATTGTCTGCAGAGAAACTGTTACAGTGAAGTTTTGAACTGGATGGAATAAGTATTGAAAAGAGCTGCTAAAAATTATGAGTGAAATGATGATATTTTAATTCATATGACAATGAAAACATGAATGGCTGATTCATGAGCTGATTCTGCTGTACATTATGAAAAGAACTGTCAAGTTTTACTCTATACTGCTGGAAGATAACCATTGTTTTCACTGTCATTAGAAAGTCAAATCACCAAAATTAAAAAAAAAAAAATCCATCAATTTGCTTATAACTGAGATACACTTCTCCAAATCTAAACAAGATACTGAAAAGGAAAAGGCTGATCTGAGATTTCCACATCCTGTTTTCGTGCCAAAACACAAAACACAGAAGATGCACTGTAGTACTACAGTACATATTTATTATGCAGAATTGGGATGCAGAAAGTTTTTGGGTGAGTGTGCCAGTGTTTTCCTTCTGTGGCTGATCTCTACTTCATCAGGTACACTTCATCAGGTACATCAAGCATTATTTTTTTAAGTATCCACTTTATTAAGTAGCCTTGTGAAAAGAGAAGGAGATGAAAAATAGAGTTTTTTGAGTAGACGGTAGTTAAAAAGCATTACAGTACCTGGTTCAATGAGACTGATCCTGATTAGGACATCCAAGTCCCACAGTAATACAAACAGACAACAGATCTATATATATTATATATATATATAGATATGTTTAATGCATCTATCCAATCAAGAGTTTAGGAAGAAATCCTCACCTATATGCTTCTCTATCAAGGAGATAGTGTATGTACTTAGGCCATGAGGGAAGTATTAAATTGATTTTTATTTAAAAATTCACAACCCCAAACTTCCTATTTTAAAGGCAATTACTACAATTATGAAACAGCACCTTCCATGCCAGCAATTCACACCACATGAGTTCACTTGGCCAGAAAAGTGCAGTGTTTGTTCTTAAAACTATGGCTATAAGAATGCAATGTTCAGTCTGGAAAGATTTCATCTATATATTGATAAGGTAAAGAGTTGCTAAGGTTAACAGGAGCTTTTGAGAGAAAGGGAAGTCAAGAGACAAGGGGTGTTATTTTCTTGGGTAATTGTTCTTTTCACAAAAACAGAGATAAGAAGCATGAGGGAATTATTTCAAGGCCTGTCATCAACCTGCTAACTACGTATTATTGTTATAATTGTCATCATCATCATCATTATGTTATCCTCCAATGATTCCGCACTACTCACTTCATAAGCAAAAAAGATAAAACTTCATTCCGAGATATTAAAGGAACTAACTTCTATGCCTACCTCATTAGGAGGAATTGCTCAAGAACATGTAGTGCTTATACACAGATTGCCCCTGTAAGGCTGCCAATGTCAGCAAGACCTTGGGTGCATCTGTCATGCTCGTGACTGTAGACTTGATACATTTTCTTGCGTCTATTTGCTCATGAGTATAAAAAGGTTCTGATTTTTTTTTCTGTGAGTTTGTTCCCTTTGCTTCTTGCATCATATAAGAACAAGCAACTGGAACCAAACGGCAAAGTCTCTTTTCTCCTTTATTTAGAATATTTTTTGATAATTGAGTTAATATTGAAAGTCACATTTTTTGTCTAAGATTTCAGGTCTTGCATGTATTGGACAATTCAATGAATAAATACATTTAATTATATTAGTTAATCAAAATAAGGATCTTGAAACTTTAAAAACAATAATTGTGCTGATCTTCAGGATCTCTTACTTTACTGTCTTGGTCTACAAATGTCTTTCAAAGACTTTTCTAGGAAGGCTTCTTCAGAACAAGAGAGACTGTCATACTGGTTTGCTTGCATTGAGTTATTCCCTAGTTCACAGAGTAATCAGTGAAAATTTTCTTTTCCTGCTGCTCTGAGTATCACTGCAGTAGGCTCAAATGCTCAATTTTGCCAACAGTGATTCCCTATTATGAGTGTTGACTCTGTCCAACAGATCTTGTGATCCCTCCTTTAATGGCTGCTATTGTCTTTTGCCTCCTTGTATTTGTTTTTAATTTGCTTAATGTATGCTTTATCCTGCAGTGCTCCAAAAGCTAATAGTTTCTGAGACATCTTATTGTAGTAGGGCTACATGACTTGCATAAATCTAGTAAAATCTAGTCTATTGCATATTGCCTTCAAAATCTAATAAGTGTTCAACTTTATTTCTCAGTCAACTGGCAGACCTTTGTGATATCTTTCTGATTATATGACAAAATACTGATGTAAAGAGTGATAACTAAAGCTAGCTAAGCTGAGATAACAAACCAGAGTCGAAGCAAAGGTTTATATAGAGTGATTAAAAAACATGCAAAAATTAATGTGATGGCAGCCATGGAAATGCCACTTTGAGATCCCAGCCTGTTTTTCTGGTTTTGTGTTCAGGTTTGTTGTGATCACATGCCAGAAAAGGATTAATGTCACTGTTCACAGTGGTATCTGGAGTTTTCATGAAAGTGTCTATTTTTCAAATAGACATGCTGCTGCAGGAAAGAACCTGAGATTCTCTTCAAATATATATATAGAGAAGATGAGACCTTTGTGACCAGTAATATCAGGCAAGTAATGCCTCAAATATTAAGTCCTAGTTTTCCAAAAGTTAATAAACAAAAACATAATGATAAATGAAAGGAACTGCCATTCCTTGCTTACAAATGTAAATTCCTCCAAAGAGGGTATTTCAAACGTAAGCTGTCAGGATGACAGGCACACGTGTATTTTAGAATTACGGAATATTCTGATTTGGAAGGGATCCACAAGGATCATGAAGTTCAATTCTTAAGTGAATGGCCCATATGGAGATGAAACCCACAACGTTGGTGTTATTAGCATCACACTCCAACCAACTGAGCTCACCTGCTGCTGAGATGCTGCCTCCCTAGTTAAGCCTGGGCACGATGGGTATGACTGAAGCTCACAGAGAACTTCCAGCCAACCCAGTTCACAACCACAGACTGCTACCAGCGATGACTGCTGTTAGGCTAAAACTTGCAGGTTTCACAGAGCCAGTTCTGCTACAGAATGTTGTCATTTATAGTGACATCAGCAAAGGCTGTAATTTTGAATTGAAGTTTTCTGAGCTTTCTAAGTCATCAAACAACTCTTGTGGGGATAAATGACTGCCATCATGTGCCTTTTTACTGCAAAAGGGAAACTGACGTAATTCACATCTGACAGTGAGAGTGTGATGTGCTGTGTAATGCAAAGGTTCAGTTGGATTTGACATTTGGGGAATGCAGTCTGTTTATCAGAGGCTTAACCAAATTAAATACCTCTACTGGCACCATCTTTTTGGACACTGATACTATCTGCTTCGGGATTGAAAGCAAGAGCATTCCAGCTTTGCCACTGCTTTTTAACACTGATCTGTAAACTAATGTGGTCTTGAGCTGAGAAAAAGGAATTGCTATGATATTAAGGAGATAAGGGCTCTTAGTGAGATTTAGTTTTGCACTGTCACAAGATAACTTTTTAAAAACTCCTGGCAGTCAGATGTATTCAAGGACAAGCCAATTTGTTTTAATGTATGTGGAGGAGGGAAGAAACTAGTGTCCTTTGTGGGAAGGAGTGAGCTATCTGCAAAAAAAAAGATGTAATTGATTTCCATATCCCCCTGCAAGACTGAACTGTTATGCACCTGCAGAATTTTGTGCACCTCTCAGACTTAACACTCTTCCTTTCCTTTTATCCCCCTCACTCCATCTGTTTGTATAGCACCTGTATTTCTATGCCTCACTGATTCTCCATCTGTTTCCATAATTTGTATCTTTCTCATCTGCTTATGGTCCTTAAAATTTATAATAGAAGTAGGGAGACATTAGGAATGAGTGCCTCAACTTGTTCATCTGACAAAGTCTTTACACTAATGCTCTCAGTTCCTGCCTGCCACAGGAACTCAAGCCTGCTCCTGCTACTCCAGGGCAGCTTTAGACTATTTCTAATAGCTCACCATCTGGTTCCTATAAGCGGTTAAATCTTATTTCACCCAGCTGTTGCTGCTGATACAATTTGTACCTTTGTCCATGTACACTCTTCATTAGAGAGTACAATCCAGCAGCAGGATCGCTGTAGACCACTGTGACCTGGTTTCTGGCTGCCACTGACTGACTGGCTTAGCTCATGGTATACTGACAAAGTAGATTTCATTCTCAGCTGGATATTACTAGCCTGGAGAAAAAAAGTATTTATCTTTCAGTTTTGATATTGGCTAGTTAGGAGGTTTATTTTCACTCCCCCCTTTCCTTTCCCAACACACACACACAAAAAAAACAAAAAAGAAAAAGCTGTGTGAAATATAGTGCTAGAAATTGATCCTGTATAACTGCATCCACGTCTTTCATTAAAACCCTCATAAATTACACACACATTGGCGTATTTCTATAAATGCCATTAACGTTACCCCACACACTCATGTTCTGCATTACAATACTCCAGGAGGAAAGACAATTGGCATAAATGAGTAGTATTAAGGCCTTGAAAACCTCAGAACTCCAAATGTATGTTAACACACATGAACTTAAAGTCATGACAACAGTTAATTATAGGGTGGCACTGTTAGTATTCTGTCCAGATGAAAGGTAGCCTGTGTTCCTATATCACGTATGATCTGGTATGATGAGCATTTAGTTACAGCTGCTGTTGTGCCACTGCCGGGAATTTGGCAATTTTTGAACAAATGATCCTCATGAAAACTAGCAGAGATGAAGATCATAACACCATTGTTGTAAGGGTGAAACTAATGCTAGATCACAAAGCATTTATTTTCCAAACTAAACGTCATAGTAATTTTCTCATTCTGCCCTCTGTCAATCAACTGATTATCAAAATGGAAAATCTTCAAGAGTTATTATTCCAAAGGTCTGAGCCTCTCTGCCATTTTTAGTTTATCATAATGCAATTCAATCTGTCAGTGAATGTCACTTTGCTCATGTACACTTTGCTTGTAATGCTTTCAGTGTAACAAAATATAGTCACTCCCACCATTTCTTAATCTTCTGCTGGTATTCAGGCCATTTTAAGAAGGTGACCTAGTATCATTCTCTCAGGCATTCAGTTAATCTGGTGCAAAAGAACTTTAAATAAGTAGGTGTTCTAGTCTGTTTTATTGGAGAAGATCTGTCGCTTTGTACGAATACAAATCCCCACATTGGATATCTGAGATATTAACTGCAGAGATATGTATATGTATATTATTAGTAAGCCATACTTTGAGCTTTAACAGCGCCTTTCACTTAACGCTCTAAAAGTGCTGTAGAAACATTAACCCTCAAAATACCCTTTGCACAAAAGTAAACATGAAACCCATGAAGTATAAGTGACTTCTCAAGGTCATGAGCAAAGGCTGCAGGTGTATCTTGTCTTAGGGATTCTGCTCTAATAACTGAGCTACAGTCCCAAACCCCAGAAAATAAGCAAAAAACTACAGAGTCGTTCCTCTTGTAGGACTGGCTGGAAATGAGGTGTAGTTCAGAAGACTGTAAAACAACCTCACTCAGGTGTGTAAGTTTAAATCTCATTTTAATTTTATATGGAATTATAACAGTAAAGAAATGAGATTGAACTCAAATAATGAGCTCTAAATTGAGAAATGGTGTGATAATGCTTTCCATAGTTCAATTAGTCAGCCATCTGTAGTACTTTCCACTAATAGTTACATTGCCTAGTTTAGAAGAGATTTGAACGCCTCTGCCTAGTTTTCAAGAACACGTACACATTATACAAGAGATATTAAGCATCGTGGGGAAAATAAAACAGGAAATGTACGTGCATTGACCCACATCCAACATATCTCAGTTTAATACAAAGCCAGTCTGAATATTCAAAGAATTAAATGGAAAAAAATATATGAATATAACTGAAACTTCACCATGCATTTCCTCTGTAATCTTGAGTTGCCATTTCCATTGTGGAGCCCCTGTTTAAATGGTGCCTGGTATATTCTCTCTCAGTAGGGCTAAGGCTAGACTGTCTTCTGTCACGTTGCAGAAGCATTGAAAAGCAATGACTCCTAACATACAAGTTTATCCTCAGTGTGTGGCATTTTATCCTCTGTATCCTGAGTTCATAAGGATCTCATCCTTCATCTAGGAGAGTTTAACAAGCTGCAGAACTGGAATAATTTTGTTATTATTAGATTAGGTAAAAGATGTTTCTGTACTGCAGAAGTATCAGCCTAAAGTAACACTGTACCAGGTAACACAGGAGTTTCGAAGAAGCTGTAGCAAGCTAAAGAATGTAAAGCAAATCTATTTGGTGTCCAAAGAAGAAATACGTAGCTCTACCTGTAGTATTTCCTGAAACCTGATATTAATCCAGAAGACCAGAGAGATGACACTCCATATTTAAAAACTGCTAATACTGAATTTAACAGAGTCCAAAAGGCAGGAATTCTTTCACAAAAGGGAAGGTAAAACACTGAAGAAGCTTGGCTGTATGTTTTAGTTGCTGTTAGAAAACAGTTACTATACCATGCAGAATAAAAGACTTTTTAAAAGAGAATAAATTAATATAATTTAGGTTATGTCTTTACTGATAGTGATAAAAACCTGATAAATCTATTGCTTTGTAATTCTGGCAATGCACACAGAAGTGTGTTGCATTGACCCATCAATCAGGATTTAAACACATCCTAATTATTTGCCAGGGCCTGTCACTGAAAGGGCACTAACCTGATGGACAATGAACAAAGTGTATTGCCTAAATATTGTCTATTAACATAGTATTTATTTATATAATGTTAACCTGCCTTTGACAAACTTTCATTGTCCTATTGCTCTGTTGCCGTTAGTTAATAATTTACTCATGATTACTTGTCTCTAAATAGCTGAATCTTTCCGCAAACAAAAGAGAAAGTGTTTTATGAACTTTTTTATATAAGGAGGGCGGGTTTTCTTCCAGGAAAGCAATTTAGTAGTGAGCTAATTTTGTCTATGGGAGAGTATAAGTATCACTGAAATTCTAGTTTAATTTTTCTTGTTTTAACATAGAACAAATACTGCACTGCTAGAGCTTCTGCAGGACCACACTGAGATCACTGAAGTGCTGTTTATTTTATGTTATAGAATTTAGGATGACTGTAGGTTTCTCTACCACTTAAAATGATGTATTTTTAATTTTCAGGTGATAAACACATTACATGGCTTTGGATCTCATCTGCCTTGATCCTAAGAGACATAGAATGATTATAGAGCTTCATCTCTTCACAAGCTTAAAAATTCTATGTTACCTATTTCTTGATACAAGAAGAAAACACTTGATCGTTGGACTCTGGACCTCTGATGATTTCAGAGGTCTTTTCCAACCTAGTTAATTCTGTGAGTCTGTGAAATATGACACTGTGGGGATACAAAAGTCTGAGGAAAAGTCATTGAGGGAAAAATAAAGTCTTGATTACAAGCTTAGTAGAGTTGATAATATTAAGTAATACTTTATAATACATATTTAACAATAGGCATAATTTATGAAAAAACTATCAAGTTCAAATATTATACAGTTACGTAAACATCAAAAATACTCTAACCATTGCAGTTGTCAATAGACTATATATATCAGTTTCTGAAATACTAGGGATAGGTGAGCAATAATATATTATCACATGTATATCAGTGAACTTCCTTTCAGTAGTGGAAACACAGGGAAAACTTGTGTGAGATAAAGTAATATAACATACTAGAGTTTATTGTCAGAAATTTTGAATGGGATCAACTGAATAGGTGTAAGGTTTTTGATTACTACATCTCACATTTAAATACCACTTAGTATTCCATTGCCTAAATCTGCATATTAATTAAGAATTAAAAATTATCTGCAGAATATCCACCTGTGAAAAATTATGAAAATAAATGCTTTATTATGCTTTTCCCCAAAGATAACTCTCTACTGATTAAAAATTAGCCTGTGTCTAACTGTTATTAGATGTGCGCGTGTAAATTGTTATTAGATATCCACATGTACAGTCTATTGATGCAGCTAAAGACTTGTATTCAAAGGAAAAACTGCACCCATTGCATAAGATAGCCTTTTCCCAAATAACTTGTCTTTGTTCTGACCATAGGTTGAATCGCAATTAGCTTAGGAGAGGAAACAGATATTAATACGGATCAGACTGGACTAAAGCCAAGAAAATGAGAAGATGCAGAGTATGAGACTGCTCAGTCAATAAAGCTTCATTGTACCATTATTATATTGCTCAGAGGCTGCAGCTGAAGGAAAAAAACGGACTTCCGTTTTGTTGGCTGCCATTAGTTTTCCCAACATTCCACTGAATTTAGCACAAAAAAAAATAATTGCGTGCTGTTGGATAACTCTTTTTTTTTGTTGTTTTTTAAAGTAGCTTTAATTTTGGCCTTGAATTCAATTATTTTGAATTCAGCCTGATGATATTTTGTTTTATAGCCTCCTGCAGGCTTAGTACTGCATATAAGAATGCTGCATTAGCAGAGCTCTGACATTTGACACTTGTCTGTGACTACTGCTATATATTTGATCCTTAGCAGCACCATTGACTTGTGAGAGGACATTTGAATCTATCAGTGAGAAAACAGAATATTATGTCTTTAGAATACTATGTCAAAGATTCATCTTATATCAGGAATACAAATAATAATGCCAGTCAATCACTGATCATTTCAAAAACTGTGATTAATTTGGGTATTACTTTTTCATTATTTTGTTTATTGAATAACATATAGTTCCAAACATAATTACTAAAGCTGTATTAATTCTGGAACTAAAGGTCACCTTTATATTGCATACTAGCAAATACAACCTCAGTAAGATATAAGTGCTGATGAAGTCAGCAGGCAATTAAGGACGTGACTCCTACACAACCTCTTCAGCTTACTAGCCACTTAATCATACAAGGTGTCGAGCCTTGTCACCCAGGACCTAAAACACATGCTTAATTTTAAACATGTGACTTGGTTATAGGATTCTGTGAGATTACTTGTGCATAACATTAGACACCTGTTTAAATGCTTTACTGGATCAAAGCAGGAATGCTCAGCATTTTGCAGGATTGCTTGTTAACTGGGTTTTATCTTATCCTCCTATTGGAAAAACACTTTGGTGGATATATGCTTATGTAATGGGAAGAGAAAGAGTGTCTTCTGATTATTGATATTCAGCATTTCAAGCCTTACTGTACAGGCTGTTGTTTGATAATGAAAGATTTATTTTCTTCTAATTTATTTTCAGTTCAGATTTCTAGTTCTCAGCTATTCAGCTCCAGACAAGTGGGAGAGACAAGAAAGCAAAGGAGGTCATTGCAAACACCGCTCTTCCTGAATTATGCTGAGGCTATTGTCAAAAATAAACACCAAGTTCCTAAATGTGAATATATCCCGGGGAGAGCAAAGTGTAAGTGTCATAATGAGCTGCAAAAAAATGGAGTGGCTGCTTGTAAACATATGGTCTCCCCTATATGGTTTTAGTATGCCTGATGTCTGATTTTTCAGTGTTAAACAGATGTACACCTCATGGACATCAAATTACCTAATGTTCAGAGCTGTTCTCAGTAGCTGGTTCCAGTACACATACATCTTCACATTTTTCTTTGGTTTTCACATTTTTCTTTGGTTTTCACATTTAGCTGACTTTTAAGAACATTTCCATTGGCCTCATTGGACTAGAGCAGCAGTACTGTTCTGCATCTACAGTGAACCCTGACTACTTCACGGTTCTTCTATTGCGGATTCACATCTTAGCAGGGTGTTTTATCCACGATAATGGAAGTCTGTTTCACGGTGCATTTACGACTGAGCCTGTGTTAAATTGACAGTCATGAATATGCAGATTAGCCCCACCCGCCGTGTCAGCCCACTCAGCCCTGGCATGCTGCGGCAGTGTGTCAATGGCTGCAGGCCCCCTGCCACCCCCCTGTTGCCCAGAAGCAATGAGCGTCAGCCTCTGCTGCCATCCCGGGGCCACAAGCAGCAGCTGCTGGCCCCCTGCCACTCCCCCGTGCCCAGAAATGGTGAGTGCTGGCCCTGCCACAAGCTCTCCCCTCCAGCACTGCAGGGGCAGGGGACACTCCTTGTTGACTGCCCTGGCTGCGCAGGTGTGGGGAACGCCCTCCGCTGCCTCCCCTGGCACTGCAGGGGTGGAGGACACTCCCCACTGCCAGCGAGCGACACTCTCTGCTGCCCCATCCACCACTGTAGGGAAAACCAGGAATCCCTGTGCCCTGGTCTCTACCAAAGGGAATCCTGGGGATTCCCCAGGTGCGGGGAAGAGTCAGAAGAGATTCCCTTGGCTCCCCTGACCTGTCAGAGGGTGTGAGGAGGTGCTGGGACTGCCTCCCAGGGCTCCACGACTGAAGGGGGCGGCACAGAGGGAGGAGCTAATTTGCATATTAATGAGCTGCCTATCTTTGGCGGGGGGGTTGGGGAGGGGAGGAAGACCTGTGGCCCTGCAATAATTGAAGGACAACTGTATTAATTTGCTCCCCAAGTAAATTAAATTGTATACCACAGATTTTGGAGCCCTACAGTATATTAAGGCTGGCAGCTGTTTTCAGGAATGACTGGCAGAGCTTCCATTGTAGGGGCTCTGATTCTGATAGCAATGTCTCTCTGCAAGCACCACATGGTGAAGCTGGCAAACAGGCATTTTTAGATTTGTATTTTACAATGAAATTTTTTTCCCCCCATTCTCTTTTAGTAATTTCCTGGAATGGTCTAGAGTCAAACCCAAATGGTTCATAGAAAAAAGCAAATAAAGCTACCTGGACTACACAATTCCAATATGCAAGATATCCAGTAAAATGAATGGGAAAATACTAAAATATTTAGTTCTCCAAATTACATCCATTAGAAAAAAGTCAGGATTGGTCTTTACAATCATTATGGCAGTACCTGAGCAGTTCTGGAATTCTTTGTAGATAGCAGCCATAGCCACAGTGTGAACAGCACCACTGTAATTGTCACAAAGTTATGGGGGACACTGATACTGCTTTGTGTTTTCATAATAACGGCACATAGAGGACTTATATTTTTCCTGTACTTCTATAACAGTTTCTGTCTTGCTCCATTAGAAGCTCCTGGGCTTATCTGGAAGGACCAGTGGGTGCCAATATTTAAACAAGGAACTGGAGAGCTTCTGCAAAAGTTGTGCAGAAAGAAGTCCTGGAATTGACCTGCTATTTGCAGGGTGATGCTGCTATCCTGATTTGCTACAATGTAACAAAACAACAAAAAACACTGTCAGGAAAGTTTCACCCTGCTGCTTCTTACTGCTACTCCACTGCCCATAACTCATTTCTCTGTTGTTCTGTCATCATCGTTCAGGACAGGGTAAAGGGTTTGCAGTTTCTCTCTATGGTTTGGTTGTCAGAACTCACTCAGAAAAAGAGGAACTAATGGTTTAATAGAGACATTTTAAAGGTCTTTTTCTTCATGTGATTTGTTTTAGGTATTGGTGATGCACTACTTAACTGCTGTTCTGTATCTCCTTTGTCAGTCTACCTATGCTTAATATGTAGTAGTTGCTACTATTCTGCCTTCAGAATATCCCAATATCTTCCTACTTTCTTCTTTCCTGTGGCAAAATCCCTGACTGGAAGGAAATATCATTAGTTCAAACAGTAATAAACAGGCTCTGATTTGTAGCATTCAGGAGTACTTTTAAGTGTGTGGATTGATATTTATTAAATGCACTTACACACCTCAGAGGATATAATCTGGCTTAATTAATATTGCTCCTGAGGTCCTAATTTCTTCAGTCACGTTTTTTTCAGATGCCTACCATGTGTTAACAAGGCCAATGGCATCCTGGCCTGTATCAGGAGTAGTGTGCCTACAGGGAAGTCATTCCCTGTACTCAGCACTGGGGAGGCCGCACATTGATTACTGTGTCCAGTTCTGGGCCCTTCAATTTAGGAAAGACGTTGAGATGTGGTAAATGTCCAGAGAAGGACAACAAGGATGGTGAGGAACACAAGTCCTTTGAAGAGCAGCTAAGGGAGCTGGTGTTGTTTAGCCTGGAGAAGAGGAGGCTCAATGGAGACCTTATCACTCTCTAAAACTGCCAGAAAGGAGATTGTAGCCAGGTGAGGGTCAGTCTCCTCTCCCAGGCAAACAGTGACAGAACAAGTGGATACAGCCTCAAACTATGCCAAGGGAAGTTTAGACTGGACATTAGGAAAAAATTCTTCACAGAAAGAGTGATTTGCCATTAGAATGGGCTGCCCAGGGAGGTGGTGGAACCACTGTCCCTGGTGGTGTTTAAGAGTAGGCTGGATGAGGCACTTAGTGACATGGTTTAGTTGATGAGATGGTGTTAGGTAATAGGTTGGACTTGATGATCTCAAAGGTCTTTTCCAACTTAGTTAATTCTGTCATCTTGCAATTCCATTAAAGAATAAACTATATTCATTTTCCAATAATAAATGGCCCTACTGGCAAGAAATACCACATCTAATCAAATATTATGTGATATGAGAAACTTGGTAAGAAGCAAATGAAGATGAGGAAGTACACTTAGGTCTAACTCTTAATCAAAAGGAAAGGATATCCAAGAATTGCTTTATTAAAATAATAATTAAAAAAAAGCCCAAACAAAATGCTCTCTGTTTGCAATATTTTTTTGTATTAAATTCCTATTCATACCATATGGAATAGCATGAACAAGGGATTTTCTTTAATATTTTATTTGGCTAGGTTGAATGCAAGGGTTCCAGTACTCTGGAGATGATCACTCTGAATGACTGGGTGACCCATTAAAGCATTCTGCTGAGGTATGTCTTTGTCCTGCCAGCTGGAGGCTGCCAGCTGGAGGATTTTGCCAGGGTTAAGTGCCAAAATAGATCTCAATACGAAAGTTTTAACTAATTCAAGGAAATTGTTATGTAACCCCACTGCCAAGAATAGTGTTCACATATACTGTTGCAGAGAGATGTGATGAGGTTGAATATATTTGTATTTGCAAAGTACTTTGATAAGAAGGTGTTACAGCGTGCACTATATTATCATGCTAAATATGTATTTCAGTCTTTGAACACAGACTGGGCAGATGCAAAGCTAAACAGAATTTTCAATCAATATGCACTGAAATGGGTTGTCTAATTCTATGAAAAGAACAATTTCTAAAGATAATGATTTACCATAAGCAAATATATAGTTATATGCATATCATCTCATGCTAATATTTTCTCTTTAGACTCTTTAAGACAAGGACAGCAGACCCAATCTCACGTATATTTTACATCAGCAGGGGCTCTTCTTCAGCATCTCAGAGAACAAACATTGCATTACAACACAAATCTCTCAGAATTATTTCATGACATGGTTTTGTTTCCAGTATCCATCTAATCAATACAAATATATTATTTTTCAGTCTTGTCCTAGAACAAAGTGGGAATAGTGAGGAATAGTATTTAAGTGAGGCTGAGAGTTAATTAGGAAAGACATTTGTGTTTGTATGGAAAGTCTGGATGACACTGTGTTTCTAGCATTTGAAGTCAAGGCCAAGTGCCCCATTGGGCTCAGGAAAACAGATCTAGTCTCTTGACTAGTAAAATTATTTTATTGTTATTTAATGGTATTTCTGTGTGTAAGTGCTTGCCCTGCCATAGCTACTGATGTTCCATAAAAGCCAACAGCATGTTCCACAGGAATAACAAAAATGTGAAGGGGGCTGCTGGTCATAAGCATTAATTATTTAATGCTGGTTACCTAAAGGAGAAGGTAACCACAGCACATTTTATATGGGATTCTTTAGACAGCCACCTGAAGACAAGTGTTGGAGGGAATAATACATACCTAATTGTTGGAACATTGATTTTTTTTTTACCTCAGAGTATTTACCTCTAGAAAACCTTAAGCTGCTTGTTTAACATTTACTCTGTACCTTTAATAAAATGGGAAGGTTTTATAAAACCATTAAACAAAAAAAGTTGTGGTAAACAAGTTTATAGTATACTGGTAGATAAAAGCCTTTAGCCTTTTTTAATATAATTTTCCTCTAGATAATAACATGCAATCGTTTTCTATCATTTCCCCAGACTCAGTTAGACCAAATGCCTTTAGGCCAAATCAGGGAGTACACACTTGTTTTTTCACATTTCCCTTCTTAAGAAAAAAAATTATTCTTTGTATAATGCAGTCATCATTTAGAGAACACATAAATCTTACACTGTTACTCCATTCATAGGTTGGGGTTTTTTTTCCTGAACTGCCATGCCAAATTAATCCTTGGTGCAATATTGTGTCACCAGTGAAGCTGTGTCACTTGCTTGGACTCTTCAGTTTTAATTGAAAGATTTATCATACCAGAGTTTCTTTGTCATCAGTACTTAGTACATGAATCACTGGAAACCCTGACTGTTTTGCCATTATTGTCTCTTTTCTTCATACAGTGTATGTTTTCCATCTTCTTAAATCATGGTTTCTTTTAATGGAACATGTGGAAAGTTTCCTCATATATGCAAAATAAAAAAACCTACTGGACTTATACTTGACCCATACAGGTATAGTTATGCAACTTTATTCAGCTTTGTGTGTGTTTATTGTGCTTAATTAAATATTTTCTTATTGAATAAGAGTAATTTTGCAAGTAGTATTATCGTTAAGTGCAACAGCTTCTTCTTCCTCATATTATTAATTACTAAAACCAAGAATGGCCTAGGTGCTGGGATCATTGATGAACAGAGGTGGGGGTTTTAATTGCAAAGATCCAGGTTTGATGAATATTTTAAATACTTTGCCTGTGATACTCTACACAGAATATCCACAAGAGGGAACTGTTTTACATGAAGAGGAGTCATTTCCTTGCTGCTAAAACACTGCTTTCTGGAACCAAACCTATAGGATTACGTAGAGTTGGCATGGTTGTGTCCTTGACTATGCTACATGGTAGCAACAGGAAAAATACAGGTAAGCACAGTGTTTGTTATGTTCTGTAAATAGTATTGTTAAATAAATTTTGAGCTCTTGTGTTGAAATATTAAATAGAAAACTAATCTGAAAACTGTGTGAAAGTTTTCTGTTGGCTTGGAATAAATCTCTCCAGGAAACAGGGCTGGAAAATCCTGTTTAGTCTGAAGGCAACATGAAATGCAGTTGTTGCCTCAATAACTGAAGCATGTAGCCTCAGTGGGCTTTCTCAAACTCTGCTTTATAAAACCTGCTCTAGAAAGCAGGCCTCTCCTCATTCATAAAGGGGTAAGCCCTAGTAGGGCTTACAGTGAGGGATCATTCTCCACGGATCATTTGTATCTCTGTTCACGAGTAAGAGAACAAAATACAAAGTTACCTACTCTGGTTTGTGTTCCCAGTTAATTCCTACTATGCAAATTTACGGCTGGGAAGGTAAATCTCACAAGCTGATATCAATATTTACTTTTTAGTGTGAGTTTTATCATAAATATTTGGAGAACTGAACCATATTTATGTAAATAAAAGTTTTGTTTATACAGTTAGCAGAAAATGTTTTCCCCCTGGATATATAGTGTGAAATTTATAAACTAGGATTCCTAACGTATGCATTGGTTGGGTTACGAACAGTTTTTGAGCACCAGAACTTAAAATCAACTTTATACAAGTGATCAAAATAAATCCCCCAACCCTCCCCGCGTCTGGTGTAAACTCTGTATGAAGGCGTTCAAATAGAACTATTTTAACATACAGACAGTAATCAGTGGTGCACTTGCTTTGGTCTGAATTTTTCTTTAGGACTGTCCTCTGTATATGTGGGTACGGTATTATTGGAATGATATTTTAGAAGATCCTAATGACCCTGTTCGAATCTGAAGCTCTTTTGAAGCCACTCATATCTTCTGAATGCATAAAGAAAGAAAACCTATTTGCAGACTGCAATACCTCTGCAAATCTTCTGGGCCCTCTCAAACAACAGCAAGAGAAGATGTATGTCATATCTGTGGTTTCAGACTCACCCCTTCTTATCTGCTAGATCAGAATAAAGAGAAAATTCCATCATGCAAGACCCTTCCCTGGGATATGCTGTGCAGCTGCTCTTCATTGTCCTGGTCTTTCAAAGTGCACAGGGCTTGTGGTTTCTATTAGCTGTAAGAGTGTCTGTAAGTACCTGGCACTTCTGAAGATCAAACATCAAGTGGCTGTGTTACGATGCTCCTGCCCTTGTTCCACTCCTGATGTTTGCAGATGGATAAAAGGATCTGTAGCTATATATGCAGCTGAGAAAAGGGTGCTGCTTGAACATCAACCCAGGAAATGCTGAGCAAATGACCATCAGGACCAGGTCCTCAGCCCAGGACCCAAGGTGCGTGATGCGGTCATGACAAAACTTTGTGGCCTGCGTGGGTTTTAACTGTGGGCAGGCTTGGTCATGAAAAGATGTGGGAGGGGGTAGCAGCTATGGCAGTGCAGTCTGAGGCTGCATATGGCAGCTGTAATAAGCAGTTTCTTTTCAATCTGACTTCTGTTCTGCATCTAAAAATCCTCAGCTTAATACCCTCTTAGAACAGTATCCTGGGCACACGTTGCTTCAGGTACGCTATGTATCTATCTGTTTTCTTCTGGGATAGAGTAATGTAGTATTTTTCTCACTTGTATATACCCCCAGATTATTATCTAATGCCTTATCTATTAAGAGGCCTCTATTAAACCCTTATTGAAAAGGGAAGCCTTCTCTTGAAAGAACAGACTGGAGGAACAGACTGGAGTGAGACATCTTGATAAACTCACAGAGTTAGACAAATGGTGGTGTTACTGCACAAAAAAGTGGGGGTGAGAGGGTTACAGAGCCTCATAAAAAGCTTTGAGAACTCATAAAATCTCATTACCGTCACTTAAGTAGAAAACAAAAACAAACAAGCCCTGGGCAGATGCAGAAACTACTACTAGTAAAGGTTAAGAGATTACTAGTATTTCATAATGGTCGCTCTCTGCTGGTATAGCGACTAGATAAGATGGGGGAATGTCACGCACACAAGGGTATTTTACCCTTGGAAAGATGTCAAAAGGATCTGCATAATACTTTGTACAGTGAGCAGACCATTTGCCAAGTGGAGAATTTAATTTATATATAAATAAATGCATATACAGACATAAATTCCTCTGCTTTTCAACGTGAATCTGAAAAAAGGTAGGCGACAACTACTCATATTTTATTTCTCGTTTCTGTCTCCTCTTCTCCATGCCCTCCCCAAGCGTGGCGTTTTAAATTGCTATTTATAGTTCCAAGGGTTAATTTCAGGAATGTTCTTAGGATGCGCGGTAATTGACTGTGCGTTTGCAGAGCGTTTGCAGTACTTCCCCGAGTCAATTAAAGGCAAACCACGAACGCCTTCAGCGGAAAAACCCACGCCACGGTTCCCCCGATGTTTATTTCACGCTCCCTTACCGCGTTTCCATGCCAGCTCCCCCCTCCCCCGCCGTGCGCATCCCCGGGCACCTGCTGCTGCAGCTCAACCGCCTCCTGCGAGCCCCGAGCGCGCCCCCCTCGTTCCCCCGCTCCCTCCCGCTGCCCCCCGGCTGCAGCCCCG
>WEKX01029500.1:285203-308264 GCA_013390025.1 Pitta sordida
GGCCAGCGGAGGATGAATTAGGAGCCACAGGAGGCTGCTGCCGGCACCGAGGGGGGAAGAGAAGAGGAAGGGGCTGGACTTGGAAGAGGAGGAGGAGGAGGAGGGTTCACGGGGGGGACTGAGTATCGCTAATAACAAGTTAAAGACTAATAACAATAATAACAGACCACCTCCGGGAGGATCCGCGGCGGACGCTGAGTGAGGGATCCCCGCTGAGGCCAGCGGGGTCGCAGCGCTGGGTATCTTGGAGAGACGCTCCGAGGCATCAGTTTGTGGTGGTGGTGGATGATTTTTTTGGGGTGGGCGGGGTGGGGGCTGTGTATGCGGGAGAAGGAAGGGGTGGGAATCTGAGGAGGAGGCTATATTTTTATTATTTTTAAAAATTTTTTCAAATATTATTTTCGCCGTACAAAGAGGACGCTCGGAATTCACCGGCTTGAGGGCTCCCGAGAGGGACCCGGGAATTGTGCGGTCGCTTTTCTTCACCTGCTTTTTGTTTGTTTGTTTGTTAGTTTTGGTTGGTTTGTTTGTTTTGATTGGGGGCTTTTTATTTTTATTACTCTCCTTATCCCTTCCCCGCTGAGCGGCGGCGGCAGCAGCAATATGGCTGGTGATGGGTTTTTTGGGGGGCGCTGGCGGCGGGAGGAGCTCTCGGAAGCCCCTGCGCGCCCGGCTCGCTGTTAGCTATGGCAAATGGCAGCGGCGGCGGCTCCTACCCGGGCGGCAGCGGCGGCGGCGGCATTAGAATGAGTAACAATATCAACGCCAACAATCTCAACACAGACTCGTCCTCCTCCCCCGTCAATGTGCCCAAGATGGATGCGCTCATCATCCCGGTGACCATGGAGGTGCCCTGCGATAGCCGCGGACAGCGCATGTGGTGGGCTTTCCTCGCCTCATCCATGGTTACTTTCTTTGGGGGACTATTTATCATCCTGCTGTGGAGGACCCTCAAGTACCTGTGGACTGTCTGCTGCCACTGCGGCGTCAAAAACAAGGTAACTCCCCCTTTCCTTCCCCTCCTGCTGCCGGTGATGGTTTGGTGCGGTGTTGGGGATGCTGGTGGTAGGAGTTGTAGGAGCCCAGCCTTGTAGACCAGGACATCTGGGCGAGGTGGCACTGGAGTGGACGCCGAAGGGCTGTTGTTGGATGGCGGTGTGCTCTCTGCTCTTGTGGTGGGGTTGCCACGAGCTGTTGGGAGCCACAACGTGGGGAGTGTAGCTGGAGGGGTGAGGTGCTGTGTGCGGTCCCGAGGTGCGTCCCTTCTTCCACTCCCTCTCTGTTCTACTCTGTTCCTCTGTGTCTCATTCGTTTTCACCCGGTAGCACGAAAATTACACCTGGTGTCCACTCACCCTCCGTGAGGCGCATGCTGGTGTAGTGGGACAGTGCTGATCAGAAGTTTATATGCACCCCCGGGTACATACGATGGCGGGGTGGGGAGCTTGCATTTGCTGGTCTAAACTCTCAGTTCCCTTGTGGAATGAGAAACTTTAGCAAAATTGAAAAGGCAAATTTCTCACTCAAATAAATCTTTTTAAGCTAGTTCCACTCGCTGAGCATATTTGAAACTTCTTTTTGTTAAACTAAATGTACCTAGCTAGAAGTATTCAGTACATTTGTAACACAGTAGATCAGTATTCTCTTAACCTAAGTGTGAAGTCTTTGAGGCAACCTCACTGCCCCTTCATTTTTTTGCATATTGCCAGCTGGAAGAAAGCATAGTACGTGAAGTAAGTTCAGCTCTTGCTTTGAAGGGTCTCTTTTCAAACCAGAGTTAGGAACACTTCCACATTTTAATTTTTGATTAAGATGAATGGATAGAAACTGTTAAGACTCTGTATTGTGAAAGTGGATTTTGACAGACCCCAAAATAGATCAGCAGCTGGAGTTTCTCCCCTTCCCTTTTCACATTTTTTGGATTACAAACGGAATAATATCTGCTTCAGTTATTCCTGGCACACAGACACCCACAAAAACACACACACCTTTTAATATATGGTTGCTAGGTTGCTGGCTTGCTTTGACGTTCGGTGAGCTGTCTCCCCCTTTCTCTGTCCCCTCCCCCCTAAACACACTTAATACAGCACATAGCCCAGCTGTACAAGGGGTCCAACATTTAGGGGAGACCAGAAACTAAGTCAGAGTATGAGAAGTTAAGGTACTTGTTTGTTTTGTAGTTTGGATTGACAAAATGAACCTCCTCATTCCAGTTGGAAATTAAACTATTACAGTGAACTTGGCCTATCTATGGAAGAACTGCTAAGTTAAGGAATAGAAGCTTTTAAGTCAACCTTAAGCATCAGAAATCCTACTAGGCAGGTCTGCTTCTCTATAGGCAGTTTGTATTTCTTTTAAAACCATACCTGAACTTTCTTGGAGTTGTTAACCGTGTCTGATGACACAGCTCTAAGGAATTTGTGATAGTATGATACCAGTTCCTACAACAGTAAAAAGTGATTTTCAAGGAAGGTGAGTAGTTAAGACTTAAGTTTGGGGATTTCTGTGTATTTAGCATTTTCTTCTCCATGGAGTGAGACAAATCCACAAGGGCTATCAGGGACCTTGGCGAAAAAGAAAATTCTTCAGGTCATTTTTCTTGAGAAAATGAGAAGTTAGAGACTTGTACATAGACTTCTTAAGTGTGGTGTCTTGGTGGGTATTGTTGGCCAGATAACCCATTATTGGGACACAGTTGGTTAAAGCAGATTAGTTATTTCTGAATCAGTATAGAAAGGCATATCCAAATTGTCTTTAAAACCTCTTAGGTTAAACGTGTCAGTTTGGTAAGTAACAGGCATCATCGAGGGGTTCCATCACTTTCAGTCTGAATGCTTTCAAATGGTATGGCTGTGCCAGGTTGTAAGATTTGAGTTTATTTCATCTTTGAGACCTGCAGTAGTTCCATGAATGTCATTCCCCGGGGCAGGAGGATCAAGGACTCTGCAGGTAGGGGGAGATATACGTCTCTTTTTAGATCCTATTTGTTCCACTTGTAAGGGTTTTTAGGGCTGGTGAAGAGGAACTTTCAGGCGCTGATCCTGCATTTCTTACATGATAAAATAGGGAATTGGAGTGTATTCTGTTTTTTCAAGGAGTAACTAGTTATTACAAAACACTTTTCTAGTATTTAGAGTATAATGGGTAACTGAAGTAACAACTGGAAACGTCCTAAACTTTGATGTTATCAAGCACGTGCTTTGTGCTGTGTGGTGGCCTGGTTGCTGGTGAAAAATGTGAATGCATACACATACTATGTCGACTATAATGGACCTGTTAACAAAAGCAATTTTAGAAGAAGTAGCTCCTCCTACTGTGGGATTGAAGAAGTTTTCTGCAGATTAGGACCTCTCCTTTCCTGTGCTGCTTCTTGTGCTGCTCCACAGGTTGCAGTGGAGTTGAATTATCCAGCATCATCTCACTGTCTACATAAAGAGCAGTCCCAACGAGAGATCTAAAAGAAATCTGTCTTATATCTGCTTTCTGTGGCTTCATATTGAATAGTTCACATATATATGTGAACAATTCAGTTACTGTGCTGACAAACATGACCATAAATGTTAGTGCAAGGAACTGCAAAAAGTTTCATTTTTCCCCCCCTGCTGTATTCTAAGCACAACATTGCATTCCATGGATTTTTTAGAGATTGTCAACTTGACTTTGGGATTTAACACTTTTTAATTGCTACATAGAAGGATTTAGGATATGGTCTGTTGGTTGTTTTCCCCTTAACTCATTCAATTTGAGGTTGGAATTTAAAAACGTGATATAAACAGTTTAACACTTCGTGGCATGAACTTTCATTACTTTTTATTTCTCCTTGGAGATAAGAAAGTCAAGATACTCTAAGTCAAGAACATGAAAACTGCTAACAGAATATGAACATTTCCCCTTAAAATTCCATAGCTAATTTATACGGTTGTATATGGATAGAATATTAATCTTAATTATATACTAAAAATGATTGATGAGGTTTTAGAACTTTTGTGTTGACATTTTAAAAACTCTGTCAAAAAAAATGTAAATCTTGACCTGTGTTGTCAGTGTTTCATGTAATGTGACAGTCATTACAATTGAAGTCTTTGTATTCCTTTATTTAATATGGTATGTGATTTTAGATGCCATTTTTCAAAATTAGCTAGTCTAATTGCAAAAACTTAACATAAGCTCGTTTTTTCCTCAATGTTTACATCTACATTTTTAGTAATGCTTAGATATTGTTAAATAACTTGTTTTGCATTGCTTTTTATTTGTCCCTTGACCAACTCATTTCTGTTTGTGTATGAAAGGTACAATGTGAGATTGAGCTTTATTGGGCTGGACCATAACACCATTAGTTGCTTTTGTTTTTGGCAATAGCAGAAAAATAAAATAAATGTGCATGGTGATATACACAGTAGACACTGAGGCTAAATACACATTATAAAGCTGTAGTTCTTTTGATTATATGGATCTGCCTCTGCATTTTCTATATTCCTGAAGGGTGTTTTCTACTGACATTATCTGATACCATATTTTGGCTTTGAACAAACTCTTATACATAAAGAAGGAGCAGTGGAAAGAGAGAGCACAAGTTTGGGACTCCAGGAGCTGGCCAGTGCAGAATGAAGTGGATTTTGTACCCTTCCCAAGAATGTGATACCAGACCCTTCATCACTGCTCCTTCGTTCCCCAGTGAGTGGTACTTCTTATGGACCTGATGTCATCAAGGCTCTAGCAGGTAGAATGTATCCTTATAGTAAAGCTTTCATTGTTGTTGAAGAGCTTTCCTTCCCCACAACTCAGGACTCGTATACATATAAAATGAAATTTCGTTATGATTGTGGATGGCAGTTGCTAGCCTGAAATTAAAAGCCGTAATAGTCTTCCTTGACCTTGGTTTACATATTTTCGAGATGTAATAAATTATACAGTGCTCGTCAGTAGAGACCAAGCAACATTCCTGTTTGTTTTGAATAGAAAAATTCTGTTTTTACTGAACATATAGTATTTGCAGAAATCTTCTTTGAAAAGTTAAAAAAATTTAACCCAGTAGTCTAAAGTCTGAGAAGATTTATAAATGGAAAAATTCAAGTTATCCCTAAAAGAAGCAGCCAAGCTGGCTCTTGTATAAGCTAGGTTTAGTGATTTCTGAGCAATACCTTCATAAAAGTCCTCTCCAGATAAAGAAACAAATTTGAGGTAGGATCTATTGAGAAAAGGAGAGTGCATTGGAAGACACATGTGGACACATAATTTGGGAGATCCCTTCATTTAAATATGTACGTGGAAACCTTGCCTTGACACTTTTGAAGATGTACCGAGCAACAGTGTGTGATGAACAACTGGAAGGCTCAAGGGATTAGCAGTGGACTGTAATGCATTTTGCTTGTTAGTCACATGCAGAGCCTGGCTCAGTTGTTCCTGTCTCATGGCTGTCAGGTGGTCTGCACACAATTACTCTGTGAGAGTCCCACTGGACAGGTTGCCAGTTGAGAAATGGCCATGGTGGAGAGGTCAAGGTCTGAAAGAAAAGATGCTTTCAGCTTTTTGAGGATGGTGTTTCTACAAGGCAGAAAAGGCACCAGTATGGAGACAAGTGTGTGCTGCTGTTTCCCATTCTGTAAAAAGGAAGATACGTCTGGCTCTCTGGAGAACATAATGGATTTCACATTTTATAAACACGTGCTAAAATTGGTTATGCATGCACAAAAGGAAATGTATAGACAAGGATTTAAACTGTAACCCAAACATTCTCAATCTAAATGCTATTTGGAGACAGTATCACTTATTTTCAAGGCTTTGCAACACATACATTTAAGCAGAAAATCTGGATTCAAAAATAATATGCAACTCTCACACGTTTGCAGATCTGTAAATGCTGGTTGGAAACCATTAGATTTCACTTTTTTTTCAAGTTTAGCTCAATAGAAGAAATGCCTGTAATAGCAAACCAAAAGCTTTTAAGTAATAATGATCTATGTACTCAGTTTTGGTGTGATGGGATTTCTGAATTCAGAATGAGGGCAGTTTACAGCCCCAGAGACTGAACAACTGAACATTTAGAGAGCGCTAGTCCTAAGTATAATCTCTGCAGGGACAGGATCTAACGATTATAATTAAAAAAATCAGTGGTGGTCCTTGTATGTCCTGTAGCATTGCAAGAAAGTGAGTTGTGGATCTTAATCCTTGGGTATCCTTCCTGGGGCAAATCCTAAAAAGATGCAGTACTCTCTATTCAGCAGGCAAAACACAGAGCAACAATCAGTGTTCCTTCTGAGATTGGTTTTGCTATTCTGTGGAATCCAACTCAGAGTGACAAAAGTTTGTGTGAGTTTCAGGGATGGCTGGTGATAATTCTTCAGCAGGATCAGGTTGTAGTTCAGCAGCAGGGAGGCACTCTGTAGTGTGAGGTTGTAGGGCAGCAATCTCTGGGGAGATGTAAACATAAAATAACACTAGATGAAGTTGGGGGACAGGGCACCTGTTTAGTTCTACTAAATATACATTGTCACAGCGTATAAAACGAGGTATTTTACATGTATGGAAATGATTGAATTGTCAGAAGTCTGAGAAGGGCACAGTAAATACTGCTTGTGGAGGTTTCCCAAGGGAAAGATTGCTGAAACATTATGTGTGGGTGTTAATGGTGAAAAAATATTTTTCTCCCCCATATATGATTTTAATGACAGAAGGAAAGGAACTACACTTTAAAAAGGTCTCACAAGAAGCTGTGTTTCTCTGGTTGGTTCATGTGCTGCATCATGGCTGAAGGCTTAGAATCACAGACTATCTGGAGTTTGGAGCGAGCCGTAACGATCACTGGGTCCAACTCCTTGCTTCTTGCAGGAATACAATGCTTCATTGGGAAGTGAGTGCAAAACTGTTAGATCACAAAACCAGACTGGCATTTATGTGAACTTTATACAGGGCTAAATACACAAATTCCAAATAAGACCTCCTGGTTTGTAAGTGTGAGCACTTTGTCCGTGCAACATAGGTCACCTGGGGTGACAGTGGAGGGTGGGAGTGCAGCATAAGTTTGATAGTGCTTTGAACAATAATAAAGCTGTATGAATAAATGAAAAAGAAAGATAGCTATCTTCCATGCCTGTCATGTCAGAGACGTATTGGTCAGGAAGGGCCCATTTTGTATCTTGATGGTATTAATAGCCTGAGAATACATTGGGTTTGCATCTTTGAGAGGAACACTTCATTTCCATATATAGTATGCATGGTTCTGTTTAAATGGATGTACTGCCACTGAAATGTGTTGAGTTTAGTTTGCTTTGAGATGATGTATTGCTTGTATTTGTCTGAGAGTTACAGAAACGAGAGCGTTATCCAAAGTCTGTTGAAATAGAGGGAGGCAGTCCTAATAATTTCAATGGCTTTGGACTCGGGCCTAGATGTTCACGTTGTTCTAGATAAATCACTTTCTTTTTAATTGTTCTTATGTTAACACTTTAAGCTTTTAAAAGCTTTTTTCTTTTATTGTAGCGAGGTGTATTTACTTGGCTCATGGCCATTATGTCTGAGATTTCAACAGCAGAAACATAATATTTAAAAATCATACAAGATATGTTTCCATTCTGGTCAAGAATTATACCTTCTGCCAGGCTCTCCTTGGAAATCAAAACTTGAGTGCTATCATGGCATCTCTCCTGCAAGCTGATGTGCAATGGTAAATATTGGCTCTTTTTTTAGAACTGCAGTAAGTGCACATTTAGTGGAATTGGCACAGGTCCCTTGCCCCGTGGATCACCTACAGGACAGACACATGTGCAGCTGCAGCCCTGAGTCCTGGAAATCCGTTTATGTGTCCTGAGCTTCACTGCTTGATTTAAGTATCCAAACTGCTAACATATACTGGCGAAACTCCCCAGATCTCATCGCCAGAAAAGTGTGGGGGAGCACCATGAGCTCATCAACAATTGTAGCATCCCATAACAATGAAGTGTCTTGTCACTGTAACTATTAAAAACAGGTCTGCCTTGTTGGTTTTTTTATTGCTCTTTATGTAAGAAGAGATAAATTTATAATACAGTTTCATTCCTCTTTGTCCCAACAAATGCTGACTAAATATTTTGGCATTTTCTTTCATGTTGTAGTTAATTCATTTTTTATAGTTTAGCTCTTTTTTTTGTTATACTAAAAAGGTAACTCACTTTTAATTTGCTATTATTATTATTAATGAGATTAACTCTAGAACTACTGGTTTGGGATTAATTTTCTATTTTAAGTAGAGGGGAAACGTGCCTTTTAAAAAAGAAGCTATTTTCAAATGGTGACTTTTGTATTAAAAAAATAAAGGGAAATGTCTTAGAATGATTCTTTTTTTAAGTATCTTGTAAGTTTATTTTAGTTGTGATTATGAACAGATATTTTGCTGGACAGAAATTACTGGGGTTACTGGCTCCTGTGACTTGTAATGATCACAATTGGTGTAGAGCACTGTCGCATAAAAGGGGAGCTTTGCCCAACCCTTTCAGAGCAGAGATTTTCCCCATGAGGGAAATTTTTTAATTCTTAGATTATACACTTCTGATACATTGGTCTTGATATGTGGAAAGTTTTTCCAGCATTTTGTGATAGTTTTTTTCTATTTCCGCTGCACTTATATCCAAAGGCTTCAGTATCAGAAACGGGACTGCTGGTTTTATGTTTGCATTATTTTCATGTCATTTAAGGATCTCAGCTGTAAAGCATACTTCTTTCACCCTTTATTGGTCCAGCTTTTGGTTTTAGCTCTAACCTTAACCCATACAAAATTTTACCTGACTAAATACTGGTTTTCCTCCTTTGACGCTGCCTTATATGTGCAACTTCTGGTGTCTTTATGAGTTAGAAGAGCAGAATTCATATTACAGATCTGTTGTTCCTAAGAGAAAACAACACTAAAAACTTCACAATTTTGATATTTGCAAAAATAATTTTGGTTTCTTTGCTGGAATGTGACCCTAGACTATAATAAAATTTTAATTTACTTAAAGTGGAAAATGCTGTTCAATGTGTTTAGCTTTGACTCTGCCTGTATGATGTAATAAAATTTTAATGTTAACTTAAATGATATGTGATATAGGAACACCTTGGTATCTTTCTGTTGCCCACTGAATGATTCTATGTGATTCTGGAAGCAGGAAAAAACCACGTTTGCCTTTACTGATTTCCAATTTTGTAGCATTATGTTTGCTATTAAGTTATGCATTATTTTTAAAGAAAACTCACATAGCAATTGTTTAGGTTAATATGAGGAACTTGTGTCACTTGCACAAAATAGCCATTCAGACACCAAAACTTATATTTAAGATCTGAATATGATCTTAATTTAATCTTAATCATCAAAGACAATTTCAGATAATTTCAGAAAGAGGTATTATTGTCCGAATACCTTTGTTTACCTAAGCCCCTGACTTCTCTGTGTATATAAACATAGAAGAAGGTACTTAAGTGTTTGTTAAGTTACTCACTGTTTTAAAGCTCTATAAAGCTATTGTGGCTCTTGCATTAACACCTAATACTCTAATTTTCTTTTGTGTAAGAAGTTGATACATATCCCATAATAAAAAATACTGATTGCTCCTCAAAATAATAATGCTAGAAGTAATAAAGTAATAAAATATGTTAATAAATACTTTATGAATAAAATTATTAAAGTATTTTTACTAAAGAAATAAAAATTAAGTTAAAATAATTTATTCATGCTTCCATTTTGAAAATGTAGGGGTAATCAGAACATGCTATTAGTTCTATGGCTACAATTCCTTTAATAAAGCTATATATAAACCTTGTCTTTATTGGCTGTCTATGCAATTCTTTGTGTTTGGGTTCTTTAAGATGATAAATAGTAGTGGTTTGAAGTGAATGGATTCTTAATATTTTGTCTCCTATACCAATTATGTGCAAAAGTAAAATGTGTCTTGACAATTGATTACAGAAACTATATTTAGAAAATTTGCTGTCTTATTAAACAATGGTTAAATGAAAAAGTACATGTAGAGGTGAAAAATACATAGTTCAACCTCTAGAATGAAGTGCTACTTATGTTTTTTTAAACAAAAAAAAGAAACCCAGAATTTCACAGGCTTATTTGTTTGCTTTTTATACAAAAAAGAAACAGTATATTCAGTTTGGATATACATAGCTATAACTTCTGCCTGCAAGGGTACTGCTGAAGGGAATCCAGACTTACATCAGGTGCAGTAGAAGACTGAACCTGCTGAGTTACTAATTGTTAAAAATCCTTCATTAATGATCAGCTGTGGTGTTGCTGAGCCTTGTTGAGAGGAGGGTCACATCACATAGTGAGTTCATATAAGGAATGTGGGTGGGTGTGTTGAAGGTGATGGACAGAGCTCCACACTGTAACCCAGCATTTAACAATGCTGCCCCTGTGTACTCCTGAGCATATCTGTGATTACCTAATTGTTCTTCTGAAGGCGTCCAAGCCACATTTTACAGTGTTTGTATCTACTTTGTAAAGTGAAGGTGATTTAAACCATGCCTAATTTGACCTACTGCATGTTGAAGCTGTTACATCACTTACAACTTTTTTAAACACAAATTTAGTCCATGAGAGCAAGTTAAGTGTTTTGAAGCAGCACTATGTTTTATTTGGTCTTCTAAGACTGGGCCTACTATCCTGAAGTGATGGTTTGACAGTTTGACAGTTCTAAGAAATCAAACTCTAAAGTCTGTAAGGTACCTGACCTGCATTGACTAGCAGGTGGTAGCTCCAGATCCTAAACCATATTATCTATTTTAAGGCCTTTTTACTGAGCAAAAAGGATTTCATAGGTAAAAGTTGAACCCTGAAAGGTTTTAGAGGAGAAGTTGTTTCATTATTTGCATGCTAAATATTAATGTAATTATGTTCTTTGTTGGATGTGGTTTTGTTGATTTTGGCATTTAGTTGGATGACTTTTGAAAGTAAGATCTAGCTTCTTCATCCTCATTAGGTAGATTGCCTTCAGGTGCAACTATGTAGGAATAGGAGCTCCAGGAGCACACCTGACCTGCTCCACCTGTTAATGGGCCTTCATCTCCACACCTGGGTGGGCTAGATCAGTCTTGAGGGTCTAAATGCTGAAGTGCAGGACTTGTGCAGCTCTTACGTTCTCTTAGTGTGTTTCACTCCTCATCAAGTTAGCTATATTTTTAGGGAAACTGTCTAAATTTTGGTAAGCTGCAGGGTTTGGTTTTTTTCCAAACCGTTAGAGCTGCTCACAATTGGTTTTTCAGAGAAGTCTTTCTTTTATTATGCTGTGACTCTGACTAAAGCATTAAGCTTATGCTCCTGGACTTGCTGTTGGTGCTCCAGCTCTGCTGGCCCTGGAAGGTTCCTTGGATGGGCTGGCTGCTGAGGATGAGATGGTGAACTAGTCAGTCAGCGAAGATGACGGTAAGGCTGAGACATTGAATGACATCTTACTGCCTTAAATGTCGCAGGTGTTAGGTTGTGTCAGAAATGGAGATTAATTTCCATGTAACTATTCCAATTTTTTCTCTGTTTTATTTTCTTGATCTTCTAGGAGCTTTGGCAAATGTGTGAAGTCTATGTGGATAAAGGTATTATTGTTCTGACTGACGGGGAAGAAAATGGGTTTGGGAGAGGTTTTTAGGGCAATAGCCTATTTGATCTAGTCTGAGATAACAGGTGATAGGGCCTGGTGCCCAGGCTGTTTTCAGGATGCTTGTCCTGTAGCTGAGAACTTAACTTGAGTTTTGTTTTCAAAACTTCTGTTAGAAGTGGAGAGAAAAGTAACAACAGCTTAAGTTAAAGGTAATGGTTCTATAAAAGCTTCCGGCAATATAAACAGACTTTGAGATTGTGTCTCGTGTATTTGTGTTCTCTCAGCTCAGTGGAAAATGTTCATGAACAAAAAGTAGAGGAATTGTTTTAAGTGCAGACTGGTTTTATAACTGTATTTCTCAGTTTGAGCTGTTTTTTTCCTTGGGACAAATAGTATTGGTCCTGGTAATGGATTGCTTTCAGGAGTGAGTGCAAGAGTGTAGTTTCTGTTGTTTTTGTCAAGTACTTTTTGGATTTTAAGTGGTATGTAAATGGAGGCTATTGTATATCTCTGGTAGGAAATTAATACCCATAACTTGAAATTGATGGCTTCAGTGGTTAGAGATAAATCAGAATGTGCTTTGAGAGCTGATGGAAATGACAGTTCACATTATCTCAGAACGAATTATGTGTTTTAAGACTGGAGCAGTCTTAATTTTAGATGGGATGAAAGCTGGAGTGTTGAGGAATTTTTAGGAAGAGAAAAATAACATGGTGGAAGGGATGTAGGCTGAGGATAAGGAGGAGGGAATCTGTCTAGTTCAATATGCAGTGTATGGTATTCGCTTTATGTGCAGACACTTGGAATATGCTTATGCTTGCTTCATTACTATTAAAAAATCCCAAACAAACAAAGCCAAAAAACTCAATAAACCCCCACAGTTTGAGTTCTCATTACTACAACTGGATTTAAAGAATAATGTTACTTTTAGGATCTAGGAAGGTTCCCAGTTAAACATATGCTTGTTGATCTTGTTATTTTTAGCATCTTTGAACAGCACGTGTTCTCTTGAGATATTTAGTTGTGAATGTTGTATTCTGTTCTTAAAAGGAAAATCTCTCTGTGTCTAGATTCTTTCCCTGTATCCAAGAAAGGAAAGAGCCAGGGTTCTTGTCAGTGCTTTACTTCTTTGAAATCCTAGGAGACCGGGTAAATTAATTAAATCTAAAATGGATCCATCTGGTGGTGCTAACAATGCCAGGGGAGAACAGGTGAAAGAATCTGAGCCAGAGTAAACATATAGTGCATTATATAACATGTAAAGTTCTTTGTGACACGTAACTAACAGAAGATTAATTTTGGTGTTAGGCTATTTACTTTTTCTATGGTCTTGTTTTTAAGTCAGGGGGCCAAGGGGTTACTTGGAAATGCTTGTTTCTCCTGCATTGCTGAGAAGCTAAATATTTTTCTTCACTGTTAATAAAAGGCAAATGTACTTAATGCATGCTTGAGAAACATGCCATTGTTTGAAAATAAATGGGTTGACATTGTTTGAAATAAAATGAAATCAGGTCAGTTTCAGGCAAGTCTTATACCTGTTTAAAATTTAGAAATATGCAAAATAAAAATTGTGAAAGGTATGATACCAACTCAATTTTGCCCCCAAACGTGGTTGTGTAAGAAGAATACAAAATGCAGAATTTTTTGTTGCCAGAGTTACCTTGTTTAAGTTCTCAGCAACACTTTCAATGTAGTGATTGTATCCCTGGGATTAGGGATGTAAAAATGACTGTAAAAATTAAATTGTATTACCTGGTTTGGGAGGCATGAAAAGGTAAACAGTATAAATGCTGTGAAGAAGTGAATTAGATGAGAAAAGAAATGGCAATGAAGAGATTAATGGACGGTGTCTGTTCACAATGCAGGGTTTGTAGTTTGGCAAGGCTCCTTAGAACACATGCCAATTTTATTATGGCACTAGTTAGACATGGTTTCTGTGTCGTTGTCTGTGTTATGGGGCATGGGTCTGAGAGAAGGCTGCTAGTGTACAGTCTTTGAGGAAATGTATTTCATCAGGGCAGGTGCCTGGGTCTTTGTGACATGACTTTAAAACAAGTGGAGAAAGTAGGCCATAGAGCTTTTTGTGAACTTAGGAGCTTAGTAGCTAGATCTTTATCCAGCTTAAAAAAATAAATAAATCGCATTACCTGCCTGTAAGTCAAATTCCATCCTTTTCTATAATTTTTTTTAAGTGTCCTTTTATTTCATGCTGCTTAAGTTTCACTTGTGTTTTTAGTTTAAAAATTCCCATCTTGTTTGTCTCACTTGAATTTGCAATTCTCAAGTGAAAGATTCTAGGTGGCTTGTAATCTTCCATAAATGTTGGTTGACTGTTCATAGTGGAGAGGATTGAATTCCATTTTTGAGCATTAATTTTCAGGCAAATATGCAATTTCATTAGATAGGGGAAGGGAAAAGATGATAGTGAAAGTATTTTCTTTCTTCCCCCTACCTGCCCCCCTGCAATAATTTTTTTAGTTTTTAGTGTTATATTTTATTTCATATTGCAAAGTTAAAACCAAAGCCAGTTAACTGCTTGTTTGACACTTGTCCTTCAAGAATCTGATTTTGACAAGTGCTTATAGTTTTCAGGAGTTGTTTCCATATTATAAGTTAATTTGTTGATCTTAAAATTCTATACAATACATCGGTTCAACTATCTGCTGAACTGCAGCCTCTGAGTGTTTCCATTCTGGGGGTATGGCTTTATAAATATTTGTGTAAAATATAAATTTTTATATATACAAATGTGACCGTGTCTTTTATGAACAGTTATGCCAAAGTTAGATGTTTTAACAATTAGCTGCTCTAGTAGAGTATGTTACATTCATTTTAATATCTGTAATTGATTGTGGAAAGCATGCAAGAATAGGCAATTAAATATGTTTCCTATTTGCAGAAATATGATAAAGTCTACAAACCTCCTCAAATCAGTTGATTACATGACAATAACAAGGGATGTAGCAGCTAAATGACTAAAAAACATAGTCAGATGTTTAATATGTGGCATTGTTTTAATAATTCTTCTGTTTTCAGTTGTAGTTTTGTTAGGAATTTTATGTGATTTATTTGTGGAAATAGCTGTTACAGCAGACACAAGTATATTGAAACAGGCTTCCTTACTGAATGGTGAGCCCTTGGGAATTTTAACGCGGCTTTTCAGCATTGAAATGAAAGATACAAGTGGCAAGATGAGAGCAATACAGATCACAACTGATCTGTGAGAAGACAGTGAAAAGAAAATGTTGAATATTACATAATATTGTTAAGTGCCTGGTGCATTCAGGCTTTTCTAGGCCATTCTTATGCTGTCCTTTTTTATCAGCAATAAACTATATAGGTGCTATCATTGCATGTTTGAAAATTAATTTTATTTTTTCCCTCTTAAGTGAACATGAGAATCTGGGGGACTGTTTCTGTATTGACTGTAATTCATAGTTGCTGGGTAGTGGCAAAATTTAAAACTGATTACCAGGAAGCAGAGAAGGTTTGATGCTGTTTCTCTATGATTACATGAGAAATAGATTCATTATATCCCAGGCTATTCTCTGCAAAGAAATATTCGGAACAGTTACGTATTTGCAGTATGGCAGACTAATGTTTCATGTTACTACTCCTCTACAATGATGGTCAATTGAGTTGGAAAACGTTAAATCACAATATAAATTAGCAGTCTTTGAAGATATGTGTCCTCAGGTGCTTTTTTCCCTGACAAGAAAATAGAATATGTCTTGCTTTCTTCCTCCATTTCCTTCTTTCTAAGCCTATTCACACAGCTGAATCTGAGAGGCCAGAACTGGATGTAGGTTAAGACGATTGCTTCTAGATAGGAACTGGCTGATCAGTGTAGGAGAAATAAACAGTGTCCTATGGCTTAAAGGAGCTCTGGAGTCTTGGGCTACTAAGAGTGCTGATAGGTCTGCAGTCGGACTTTAGCCAGAACTGCAAGTGTTCGGGTTTAGTGAGAAGTTACACTTATTGTTACACTTAATTGTGTTTAATTTAGCCAGATGGCTTTCTGATTACTGGGATGCTGTAAGAATGTAACACTCCTTCTGTTCGGAAGAAACTGTTACTAAAGAACTTCAGAAATTAACATGCATCGTTTTGGTACTTAAAATATAGCTGGATAATGTCTGAACCGGAAGTTCTCTACTTTATACTTTCCTAGTACAATATTGAGTTTAAGCAAATTCCTATAAGCAGTGCTACTGAAAAAACTTAACTTTCGGTAGGATTATGTGAGGTGGCTTTTATTCTTGAATGCTTCTTGTTATTTTTAACCCACAAAGCCTAGTGGCCTCACAGTTAGGATCTCTGTGTGACATTTATACAAACATACAGCCAAAACAATCCACCGGGCTTAATTAAGATAAGATTAGTATTTATTTTTAATTTGCTTTTATTTTTAAATCACTATAATGTGATACATTACATTAAGAAATGCCACATAAAAACTGTGCTGTATTGCTTTTGTTCACTGCTTCACAGCAGTTTTGTTTTTTCTGCTTTAGTGGCTAAATGCTTCTTTCTTTGAGCAATTTACAAGTGAAATTCTTGTACCATTGGAGACTTAAAATCCCCACTATTTGGGGAGCTAAATATTGATTTGGTTACTCACCCTTTTTCTCTCTTTACCCAGTGCTCTGTTCCTTTTCCAAAGAGCAGCTATTCTGTGGCTTTGAATAAATACCTTCTTTTAGTGTGTTGTCTCTGTATTATTTTAAAGTAATGCCACAATGAGGTGGTGCATTCTCACAGTAATACATTACGATATGGTACTTAGTGCCTGTAAACATTTGTGTACAAGTCCCTCTGGTATTATAGTGGTGTCAGGACCCTGGAGGTAAGTGATAAATTCCAGGTAACATATGCCTCTGGTTGGAAAAAATGGATATATTCCTGCAGGACTGTAGGGTGTATTTATGGATGTCCATGTAGCCTTCGATGGGTCTTCCTTAGCAGCCTGTGTATTACTTTGTCTGAAGAGTTGTAGGGCTTCCAATTTTTTTTATTTCTTCTTTATTACTCAGTAGGGATCTTCCTGACACTTTAATATGAAGTTGTATTATCACACAGGCTTATTGTAAATCTCAATATTATAATGATTTCCCTGGCAGTCCTCAAGTAGAATTTCACCTGTCTGTAAGTTTTGGTGGAAAAGTCCTGCACAGGCTCTGGATTTTGGGCTCACTGGCTGTAGCTTTTTCCTGGGAATTAGAAGTGAAGGCAATTAGTAGCAGTATATTCCTTGTTCGTGAAAGGAAATAACATTCTGTAGGTTCAGAAGTGCTCTGACATTATTTTTTTTTTTTTTTAATGCAACTAGCAAGTATTCTCAGTCAAATCAAATCTGGACTTGTACTTAATTTTTATCTGATCAGGACTGAAACACTTGTTCCATGATGTTCTGAGAACTCTTGGTTCATGTTAAAGGCACTGTCAGCTGAGGTTTTTAAAACAGTATGAAATTCTTAACTGCATAATTTATTACTGTTAGGGATGCAGATGGGTCAGTGCTAAAGCTTGAAAATATAATACTGGTATTTAGAATGCAGTCCGAGAATTCAATGTAAACTCAGCATATCCTTGGCCAGAGCTGGTAGCTTTCCAGCACTCCAGGTCCAAGGCCATTCATTGTCATTGGTGACATTTCAGCATTTGAGAGTGTTAGCTGTTCAGTTATTTAAGTATTGAAACTCTTATGATAACAGTTGTGAGGAGGTTAATGAGGTTAAAAACCCCAAGGATGCCCGGGATTTTTTGATTCTCTGAGTAGACAGTTTCCAGAGATGAAGTCTACTCTTTATTTTAAAGGGAATCTTGGACTAACCTAAGTTTTTCACAGAGATTAATAAATGATGAGATTAAAAAACAACCCCAAAACAATTCTCAAACTCAACTTTTATGCCTTGCAGTAGTTGGCGTTCTCTAGTACCTGAAACATTTTATTTTTATCTACATACAGATCCTGGAGGGTAATGGAGGATTATGATGTTGGATTTATTATTTTTTTTTAAATTTCATATTGAACCCTGATAACTTCTTGATTTTATACATTTTCCATTAAAGAGTGTTGTTGAAACAAGCAAATGTGTCCCATAAGTTTAGGAGAGAGAACTCGGATTTCAAGTAGATATATTTTTACTCTCTTTTTTTTTTTTCTTGAGAGAATCTCTGCTAATGAATGTCAGATGGTACATGCTTAATTAGTTGTTCTCAGATCACTGTAAAACATGTCTAAAACATGTAATGCAACAGTAGTTGCTAAAATTTCAGTGTGTTACATAGTAATAGGAAGTTAGAGCCGGGCAACAGTATATCTCAGAAAAAATGTGTATGGGTGTGGAAAACATCAGTCATCAGTTAAGTGGAGCATAGCAGTTGTGTATGAGCACGTGGAAGCACTCCAGGAAAGAAAGAGGAGTAAGAAATATTATACTTAACACAGTTTTGGCTTTAGGTACACAAAGATGTTTACCCACAATGAAATTTGGCAAGAAGCTCAAAATTAAAATCATCTCAAACATAAATGCACATACATAATTACTGAGAGTTATGAATGAACCTAGAAAATAAGGCAGTGATGTGTTTCATTGGAAAGTATGAAGATGAAAAAAGATCACATAAGAGCCCATAAAACATTCTTCACTTCTCCACCCCTGTATCTATTTCTCTTTGTATCCCATAAGCTCTGCCCTTTTGGCTTCTGTAGAGGCTTTCTTTGTATTGCACAGGTAAGATCACATTTCTTCTTTACTCTTGTGTCACTCTTCTGAATGAGTATATTGCACAACTTTGCTCAGGAGGAGAGGGACTGACGCACATGCCTGCAAAAGACACATCCAGGGGTAACATCTGAGCAGTACCCAAAGATGTGCATCTCCTACCTTGCGCAAGATGGAGGGATGCAGCACCTATGCAGAAGTGTGGAAAATGCTTGGAAAGGGAAGGCAGAGTTCTGAATGGGCACAAGGTATGGCCTGAAAATATTCTTCAGGCTTCAGTAAACCCAACAGCATCAAAAATAATGTTATTTACATGCCATATCTATGGAAGGATAAATTAAGATATACACAGAAATTCAGTGGCTTTTGTTTTTCCTGCCTGCACAAGGAAGAGATGGAAGCTTCAGTATAAAAGGAGTGAAGAATAGTAGCTATGAACCTACTGGAGTGTTTTCATTGGCGTTTGTCTTTAAAAATGAAGAGCAGAGAGGGGGGGAAAACTACAGTGGGTACCACATTGTTCAGGATGATTAATTGCTGTAAAGAGGGTGGGAGACTTGGATGGAAGTTGGACTTAGAAGCTTGTTGCCAGTAAAGGAACTCTTTTGACATTTGCTTGGCCCTCTTTTTATCCAGGATAAATAGGAAAAAGGTTGTGGTACTTCACTATGGGTTTTGGTTTATCAGCCAAACATCTCTTTTGCGGACTTGAGGGGGAATTTGGCGTTCTATCCCAACTTAAAGTACTATTCTCTGCTGTTAGAAAAACAGTTCCTTAAATAGATTGTCATTTATGTTTCTTTAGAGCACTTGAAGGCTAGTCAACTGCTGTGGAAGTTGCCCTTTTTAAGACAGGACTGGGATACTAAAGAAGACCAATATTTGAAGTAAAATGGGGATAATTCAAAGTCCACTACAGTTCACTCTGTAGAAATGGAAGGTGAAAATATGTAATCATCTTATGTCTCTTGGAAACACAGCTTTTTAAATGACACTTAAAACTTTTGAAAGGGCAACAGTATGAGGAATATATTTTTTTAGTTTGTGTCTGATGAAAGAGCTTCCTAAATAGAAATGATGTATGTAAATTCCAAGGTAAAAGCACAAAGTTTCTTGGGTTTATTCAAGCTTTAGGCAAGAAGGTAAGAATACAGTGTATCTCAGAAAGAAGAGCAACCTGTATGATGTCAGAGTACACTGATCTGACTTGCAGCTATCTTGGCTTTACAACATGGTTGGAGTCTTAATAGAAGCAGAAAAGTTTGGCACAGCTGTGATCCCACG
Source organism: Pitta sordida (assembly GCA_013390025.1). Lineage (NCBI taxonomy): Eukaryota > Metazoa > Chordata > Aves > Passeriformes > Pittidae > Pitta > Pitta sordida. Next base: position 304,767 of record WEKX01029500.1, read on the forward strand.
CTGTAACACAAGCATCGCATATCTTCTTTCCTTTGTTAATCATAAATGTCAATGCCTTTCTTGCTGATACTTCAAAGTAAGGTAATTGGAAAGCCTGGTATGCCTTTTGATTTAAATATCACACTTTCTGGGAACTGGTAAATTGGAAAGCTACATAACATAGACTTTGTGAGATTTCTATTTACATACTTCTATGACCAACCACCAGTATCACTTACCCAAAATAAGCACTGAGTGTAAGAAAATTTAGGCTTTAAGTCTTTAAAGCGTGTGATCTAAGAAATGAAAGGTAGATGCTGTATTTTAAAAATAAAATCATGGTGCCATGGAAAAGAAGTAAAAAGGAGTGGCAGCTATGGAACCTGCCTTGTAGACTTACTGTATGGAAATTCTTGGGTCAGTGTGGAGGCAGACACTGCAGCTGTAGTGGGATATAAAATAACCAGATGAGATTTACACCTTAATTGTCTTGAGCACTTTTCTGAGTGAATTATAGATGGCAGAAGCATTCCCAAGTCCATTTAAGGCTCTGAGCATGGAAACTAAAGTTTTATCTGTAGATCTACAAGTATCCTGAGCCTCTAGAAATCAGTTAACACAGTGTACCTATGCACCCAAAACAGCTGACACAGTTCCTCCCCTGTTTCACACACTTTGTGTGTGGTAGCATCTGCTGCTCTGTGGGGACTAAAAGCCAAAATATTGGCACCTTTAACATCTGTAGCCTCATACAACACCATCTTTGCATGTATGAAAGAACATGAAAATGGGTGCTTCCTTTGAGATCCTTCAGAGCACAGTGTGCCTTCTTGGATGGGAAGTTACAGCTTTTAGCTGTATAGTATTTAATTAAATGGGATAGTAAAATGTCATTTTATTAATTTATTGTTAATCTGTGAGGTATTATCATCTTTGAAAATTATAGTTATGTCTAATTAATAGCTCATTTGTTGAGATGTGCAAAAATCATAGAAGGTCTGAGGCAAGGACTAAGTTGTAGCACTTGGAGTAGCTCAAACTATCTCTGTTCAGAAACTTCAAATGGGCTTTTCTTTATCCAGTCAGCCTGATATCAGGATGATAGTGAAGTAGCAAGCTGAAGTTCCTAAAGTAAGTGAAGGGAAAACACAGTCTTAGTTAGAAGGGGTGGTAGCATGAAGGATCTGCAAGTCATTCAATTGAGAACTTGAGATATTTTGAAAATTTCTTTCTCACTTCTGACTTAGAGAGGACAAGGGGTTTATTTAAATCGTAGTGAAGCTCTGACACCACATAACTTATACTGACAAAACAAGAAATCTGAGGTCTGAGTGTTTGGGCTGATCTTTAATTTGTTCAAAACACAAGTACCTCAAATATGCATCTGATTCAAGATGGTAAATATGTTTTAACCACAATCTGCTGGTGACCAACATTCATTGTTGCAGGAAATTTGAACTCCTGCAGGAACATGTTATGAATAAAAGACCTAAAGGTTTAGGTAGACATTTCTTGCTTTTCACCTCCTCAGTGGATTCTGATGTAGCTATGTCTGTCTTGGGCATTTGTCCTGTAGCACTGCCCGTGTGACCAGTGGTACTGCCTGAATGGAGTGTGATGTCCACTGTCACGTATGAGAGGAAAATGGGTTCAACCTGTACCTGGGAAAGTGCAGTCTCAGTGTTAAAGACTTTCTAGAATGTAGGTGCGGCTATAATGCAGAAAATCCTGGATTATGAGGTTTGTTGTTTGGAAGGCTATTTGGGAATCTAAGCCCTAGCCAAGAAGTTTGATCTCTTTGGGCCCATGTTTGATGATTAAAAATAAGCATGTGTTATATGGTTCACATTTTGAATTGTTTCTAGTTTTGAAATGGAATTCAAATAATTCTGACACTGTTGTTGCCATTATGTTTATTTGGACTTCTTTTAAGTTTTTTTAACTAAGAAATTTGTCTGATTTCTTAGAAAGTTAGAAAAATGTTTAATTTTTGTACTAATTTTCTTGGAATCTTTACTTTCTGACTGAGGTGCCTTTAAAATTTCTAACAAAGTTCTACAAAATACTTTAAGTGTTGCATTTTACTCTGGTAAACCTGGCTATGAACGATAGCTTCTTTCTGACTTTTGGAAGACAAAGGTCTGTGGACTCTGATCTCTTATTTACTTTGTTCAGTATTCATGTCTGTATTTTTAATGACATCTTCATTGGGCTTTTTGCCAGCTGTATGTAGGAAGATGACAATTCATGACACAATGTCTCTTAGTAAATGAATTTTGATGTTACAGATTCCTATTACTTACCTTCTTATCTCAGAAACCTAGACTTATGACTTAGAAGGGTGTTCCTTGGCTCTGAATCCATATGCACATTCTGTACTCATTGTAACTAACAACAGGGATGAAGTGCAATTGCTGAACATCAAGAGGGCACTTGAAGGCTGGCTTGTTTGTGATTGCCATTTTGATAGTGACTTGAACGGTATTTTAAGTTCATGCCAATTCCCTTGTGAAACGCAGCCCTAAGGCTCACACAAGTCTCTCGCTGCATCCGTATCTTCTAAATGTATAAATGCTACATGAGTATTTAACTTGTCTGCTAAGTTTTCCTTTTTAAGTATGATTTGTTTAAAACGAAGCAAAAACTTTTCAACTCTGCTTTACAGATTTTGTTGACTCTTCCTCAAGTCTTAAAGCTACCTCTGTTAGCATGTAGTGTGTTAACTGTACTTGGAACTCTAGCCAACATTGGGAGATGGATTACAAAGTGTGTATAAATAAAAAAGATTAATGTAAAACAAAACATTTAAATTCAACTTCAAGTATGCATAATTGCATGTATTTTTCTCAAGGATCATGAAGATCTTGCAGGCAAAAGCATTAAGTGTGGATGTTTGTTTTGGAAGAGAATTCTTCATCTGTTCTTGGCCTTATAATGCTGTTGAATATATGTGCATCTGCAAAGATCTTAATATTGTAGGCATCAAAGCATATCAGAACATTTTTGAAAAATCTTAGTATTAAGTTCTGGTTCTGTTGGAGGTAGATTTTCTTAGCAGCAAGGAAAGAAATTAATGATTTTTACCTTTGCTTTGATTCCTCACAGCCCTACTCATGAGGCAGCTGTTGAAACTGCAAAAGAGCAGAGTCAGAGGTTTGCACTGACTAGTCTGCTGTCGATATGATATCAAATTTTCTGTGCAGAAGTGTCATCTAACAGTGCAGCATTTCCTGTTGGAGCCATCCGAAGAATGGCAGGAGACAGAATTTACACAGCTGCCTGATGAATATGCTGAAACATTTTGATTTATTTCAAACCATGGCTCTGAAATTCCCCATTTAGCTTATGCAGTTGTGAGGAAATAAATGTAACTTCCCACAATGCAGCTTAACACTACAGAAAGTTGCATTTCCCAATTGCACTACTACCACATCATTCTCTGAGCCCCTGCCTAATGGGAGGGAGTAATTGATGTTTGTGTGAAGGTTCTTCTTATCCTGTCCACCCTTTATTCTGTGT